>VDFB02109042.1:77999314-78100948 GCA_007258455.2 Sequoia sempervirens | reverse complement strand
AAAGAGGGGAAAAATGTAGACACCTAAAAATGTCTTGAACATATCACACATCAAGATTTCACATATTAACACCATTTATCTCCTAACACACTTATTTTCTTCTATTTAATTAAATAATGTCAATTATTTATTTATATTCACCATTTTCTCCTATTAATCAAACAATTAATTTTATCTAATTAATTCATCATCCCTCATCACTAATTTTCTTCTCATTTGATTAAATAATGAAAATTATTTAATTAAATATCATAAATCCTCTTTGATTAAATAATTCCTAAATTGTTTAGTTGAAGTTTTGAATTCCTCCACTTGTATAGTTCAATAATTTCCTAAATTGTTTAATTAGTTAATTTACTCCTATCATTCAAAGAATGTTCTCATAGAATATTCCCTTTTCAAATTCAAATTTCTCCCTCTACGTGAAAATATCTCCCACATGATTCCTAAATTCAAGGGATTTGTTATTGTCTCAAGCATTTTGGATCTTTGACTAAAATCCTTGATCCATGTCATTATGCATTATCAAACCTTGATGCCATCTTTGATCTATGTCTTCATATCTCATCCATTTTCATCCATTGATTAGGAAATTCAATCCTAACCCTTGATTCACTTCAAAAATCTATAAATACTCCTCATTTTACATGATATATCATTCATAAACATTGAGAGCACCCTTATTGTATTGAAACTCATACTCACTTCTTGAGCTTTTGAGCATTTTTTGGATCACCATTAGCATATTTCACCAAGATTTTTCATCACCCTCACAATGGATAAGGAAATTTGAGCAATTGAACATCCAACCTTCACTCAATTATACTCAATCCATAATGGGATTGCTTGTTTGCACTCTTAGTTTAGTTTCATTTTGATATAATTGATGTTTAAATGCTTTAAAATGAATCTTTATTGAGTTTTAGGCTTAATTTCATTGAATATGGCTTTAAATTGATCAATTATCTTGTTTAATTAGTTCATTTCAATCATATTTGATCTTGTTATCCAACCATATGACAAATGCATATTTTGGGTTTCTATGGTTTTAAGTTTATTTTGTTGGTTGCTAGCTATTGTGTTGTTACACAACACGCCCCAAGTTACCTATAGTAGCATGGGTACCCTAAGTTTAAAATACCACTTCGACAAAATATAGGTGGAAATTTAAGGAGTTAGCATAAAATCTATAAATTGTCACCCGAAACCCAAAAGCTCGAAAGGGGTAGGATACTATTGTTTGACAAAAAACCTTATGGATAAATGAAGTGTTTCAAAAAAGGTTTCTCATACCAGAGTCGAGTGTTTAGATTGCATGGGATTGAGTGCTAAGGCATCACATAGGGGGTTCATTAATGAAGAGGTAATTATCATAAGTTACATATCCAAATGTATAGTTTAGTGGGATTTAAATCAATAGTGGCATTAAAAGCATAGGCGTATAGGTCAAGATTCAATAGCTTAATCAATTAAAGCGTGTTGGTTACTAACATTGGGTAATAGTACTAGTCAAAGGGTTAGGTAATCGGGATTCAAAAAAATTAATAGCAAAGGAAATTCCTTATATTTCTCTATAAGATCCTTAATTTCTAAAATTCCTCATGATGTGTGAGTATTGAAAGCTTGCAAAACTTGAAACCTGAAAAGGTTGAGTAAATCATTATTATAACTATAAACATGCTTGGTGAAAATATTAGGTGGATTAACACAAGTTTCAATAATTATTTATTATGATGAATTGATTAAATGCATATTATTTTACCTATGATGCAATTTCATACGATGTGGGTCATTAAAGATGGTGAGTTATGGAGCTAGATATGGGTTCCTAAGAAAGTCAATTCTCATGGGAAACAATGAAAAGTGAAAGGATAAGAGAGTTTCGATAACAAGTGTGAAACTCGATGCTATAAACTTGTGAAAGAAATGGTCGGGGTGTGGATGACGAGAAACTGGAAGAAAAGAGGACCCAATTTTTTGGCTAGTGGTAGAACCAAAGGTTGTTCTTGAATTACTTTCAGGTACTTTTTCAAAGCAAAAATCATTGTTAGAATTGAGGATTTTGAAAGGAAAAGGTTGGCATGTTTTTCCCACATTCTTTTGAAGGCTAAAGGAACTTGATGGTCTTTTATTCAATATTTCAAGCATTGGAAGGTCATCAACAAAAGTCAAAGTGTGAACTTTGATTGTATCGTCAAGGACTATATAAAATATCTACTAAATTTCCACCTATGCTCTTGTGCCACATGTTATATTTTTATTGGGTTTCTCTTTTTAAGCCGTGTGCTTTTGTAGTCGACTAATACCTTGTGTTCTATAAAAGGCAGGGAGTCATTCTTTTTAGGGAAATAATTTATTGAATCCATTAGACTTAAAGTTGGAACATCAACAATTTTATGTTTATGTCATATTTTCTGTTCAATTCCAAAATAAAAAATGTATTTATAGTAGATATTTATAATACTAAAGCAATTTGAAGGTTATTCTAAATCGTAAATCTTGCATAACTATATGTTGTTTACTCCTATAAAAAGATTCAATTTGCCACACCACATTTGGGTGCATTTTTATGTTATTTTGGTGATGAACAATTATTTTCTTCAAACTTTATGCATTATTTTGTATGTGGTTGTGAATCAATCTAGTGAAGTACAAAATATATGATGTTTTGGTTTATATCTCTCTCTATAAATGTGTGCATAATAAATAGGATTGACTAATTTCTTAGGCCCTTTTCCTCTTAATTCTAACCTTCTCATAGTTTTTTTATTAATGAAGAATGAAAGGTAATACAAGTTTACTTTTTGAAATATTTACATTAATGGATTGTTTAAAGTTAAAAGATTTGTTAAAACCAATAGGCCTCTTATGTTTAACAACAATTGCACAAAAAACCCTAAGTGAACCTAGTGAGTCAAGACCTAAAATTCACAAGCCTTGGGATAGCTAAGATTCCCTTTAATTAGGAAATCTTGTGATTCTTTCAAGAAATATAGGTTCTCTTGTTTGAGTAGCAAGAATTTATCTACATTGTGTTGTTCATGGAGGAGTGCTTTGTTTTTCTATCTCTACTCCAGTCTTACTCTTTGCCAAAGGAGGTTTTGGTGCTCTCTACTATGGGTGTAGATGCTTCCTATTGATTTTTTCAGCTATGGTCTTCTTTGGAGGTGGAGACTTCTTCTTTGGAGGTGAAGTCCTCTTTTATTGAGGTGAAAAGGTGGGCTATGGATCGGGTGGGAAGGTATATTTTATGTGGTTTTGGGCTCCACTTCTTCCTCTCCTATAGAGGGGATCCCCTTCCTTTTGAGGTGGAGGTTGGGTTAGTGTTGTGGGTTGACTAGTGTGGTGTCTGTGTTGAGAATTTTCATGTTTCTTTCTGATTCCTAACTCTCCTATTGAGGTGGGGAGTTTGGTTTCGTTGGATGGTGCTTCCATGTGGTGTGCTACTATCTGGATGGTTTCTTAACTATTTTTGGTTGTTCGCTACTGGCTAGTGCTGCTAAGGGATATGTTGTAGTCTGGTTGATGGTTGCCTAACTGTCTCAAGTGGTTCTTGGTTTGAAGCTCCTGTGTAACTCCAGTTTCTTTGGGTTGGAGGTTTCCATCAAAACCTTCTATTTTGAGTAGATCTAGGTAGTCTTGTTGTTTCTATTTTGATATACTATTGGTTCACTGTTGGTTGTATATGTTGATTCCTTGTGTAGCCTATTCTTCTTTGTGTGGGTTTTGGGTCTCTGTCAAAACTTGTTTGTAAATAGTTTTGGGTCCATTCAAAACATGTGGTTTCAATTCCATTCAAAACCTATTGTAAATGGTTTTAGGTCCATTCAAAACCCGCTTTTCCCTTAATCAAAACAACCACATCAACACTATGGATCAACTTTTGATTTCTAGATCTAAAAATTAAGTGTATTCCTTCTTAAATGATTCAAATTGAAATTCCATTTCATAATGAGGAATTTTTATATGATGATTGAGGAAAGAAGCTACTTATATATCACTTTGAGGGGGGAGAATCAAAATTTATGGGTATGGGACCAAATCCTCGATCTTTTAAAAAATAGAATGATTATGTAAGAATAATAAATTATAGATCTAAAGGGGGAATTTTTTTTTGAATAATAATAATTTTTCTAGTTGTCAAAAGGAGATAGATTGTATTGGGTTTTGGAATGGTTCCAAGGCTTCTAGTTAAAACTTGTTGGATCCCATAGATATTTGAACACCTAGATTTACCTTTTACAAAAAAAATGTTTACATTTGAGATAGTGGATGACACCATTTATTTTTGCATCATATTGGATCAATTGACTCCCCCAAATAGAGGATGAGGTGAAACTTAAATTGTGGCTAAGAGAATGAGCATACTAAGTTAACTTCCTTGAGATTATTTTCCAAGCATTACAAATAGTGTTAAATGGTGTAGACCCATGACTTTTAAAGAAAGGAGAAAGAAAGAATTTATCTTACCAATTCACTAATATCCAAGGGTGTCCTATAATGGTTGAATGGAGACAAGATCAAACAATTTTCTTCCAAGGAGTATCCCACTCTAAGGCCCTCATAGTCCACTTAGTATTAATGTATATACCTTGTGTAAAGAGATCAATAATTCCCAAGCCTCTTTTATCTTGACATGGAAGAAAAAATGTAACCTTGACATGGAAGGACAACCCTTTTTTTACCCCACTTAGCCTAAATAAATCTTCGTAGTTTTATACATGGAAAATTTAGAACCTAAAATTGTGTACAAGATATCCAAAATATCTAGAGTGTGTGTCATTTCAATAACTAAGTTTTAAATAAATAACTTGATATCACCAACAAAGTGATATTTGAGGTCTTTGGAGTTACTTGGAATAAAAATTCCTTGGATAGGATTAGTGGATAAAGTATGCTAAAATCGATAGCTAATTACATCAACAACTAAGACATATAGGAATGGGGTGAGGGTATAGCCTTGATAAATGAAATTCAATGAGGGGAATTGGGAGAGAGGGACCAATTAATAAGTCTAGCATTATTATCTATAAATAGCATTCTAATTTGACTATTTATCATGGATTCAAATCCCAATAATTGTATCATAGTAAGAATGAAGGGCCAATAAGTATGGTTATAATATTTTTCAAATTCACGTTTTATTATTAAGGCATCTTGGGGAATTTGGTGGCTCCAATTAAGTATTTCCTAGCCAAGGACCATATTATCTAAGGGACCCTCTCTAATTTTTTCTTATAATCACTTAGGTAATATACTTTATTCTTTGAGCCAAGGCTTTGGAAATGATATTTTAGGAGGTGTTAAGTAATTTCTCACCAACCATTCATAGTGTCTCCATATTTACCTTTGGAAATGAGTTTGGTTAATCCTTGATTCTTAACTTCAATCAACAAATCCATTTCAAAATATTCAAGATACACATGGTAAATACCTTCTTGTATATGAGCCTAGAGAGATTTATAAATATCTGAGATGAGGTTGTTAGTACTTGATCTCTTCTCCAACACCATAGAATAAATGGATTTTTCTAGCTCTTCCATATATTGTAGGCGGTCAAGAAAATTTATATTGTCAAGTTTAATTTTATAAGGTAAGTATCTAGAAACACTCTCCTTAGTTATAGGAAGAAATGGGTCTCCTACCAACTGATCAATACAAATCTATTTTTAGTATTCATAGAATTTTTTATAAAATATTTAAATGGAAATATTGGAGAGAGCCATCCATACTTTTAGTGATTAAAATAATCTTCTCTTTATACCTCTATTGCATACATTGATATATTAATTATTCCTCTATTACCATCTTTCATCCATTTTAGAAAAGAGAATATTTGGGCTCCTTTTCCTTTATAGGAAACCAATTTTCACAAAAAAAAATTAATGAGCTAGTGATTTATGGATGATAATGTTAAATGGGTTGGATTCCAAAAGAGGCCACCTATGTTCTAGTTTTCCTTTAAGAGAATTTTAAAGTTTGTGATTGTAGACACTTAAAATTGTCCTGATTGATATTGCACATCTGAATCTAAATACTAACACCATTTCATCCTAAATTCACCTCTTTTCAGTTGTTTAATTGAATAATCCTAAGTTGTTTAATTAAATGCATCATTTTCTCCTATTAATCAAATGATCAATACTATTTGGCTAATTCATCCCCTTTCATGATAATTTGCATCTTATTTAATTAGGTAATGTGAATTATTTAATTAAATCTCCTATGTCCTCTCATTTAATTAAATAATCTTAATTATTGAATTAAATGTCATTTAACACTTTTATTAAATAAAGTTACTTATTTAAAGAAACTCATAATTTCCCCCATCTTGCACAATTAAAACATTGTTTTAATTATCTAAATGGCTATTTTCCCTCACCCTCCCACTTGCAAGGGAATATTCTAGACTACATTTGAAATGGAATATTCTTCCTAATAAACTTCCTAACAACTTCCTAATTTTTAGGAAGTATGCCTTCTTTAAATCAATGAGTCATTGATTAACTCCTTGATCCTTGTCAACTTGCATTCTCATCATTGATGAGCATTCTTGATCCATGCCTTCACCTCTCATTGCTTCCCATCCATTGATTGAGAAATTTGATATTGGCCATTGATTCACCATTTTCTCCTATCAATACTCATTTGTTTGAGAAAAGGATCCACTTTCATTTTAGAAAAGTTATGATGCACATTTGTATACTCACTTTCACCCATTTGCATCCATCTTTAGCATTTAGTATCATTTTCTCCATAGCTCAAAAATTGATGAAAATGACTAAAAATATTCCCCATATCTCAAAAGTTGATGAAAAAGGACTAAAATCCCATTTCCCCCCTCAAATTAAGGCAAAAACCCCCATTTTTAGGCTTAAATAAAGGTGGAGGGGTCATTTTCAATTCATTTGCACACATAGCTTAGAGAGATTCTGCCACTTTTTGCTCCTAACTCCTAATGATATGGTTGATTGTGAGTTCCCCTAACACCTTACAGACAGGGTACGAGAGTACTAGAAGGAAACAAACCCAGGACACCTAGTATGTAAATCAAAACTTTCCTCATTTTTTCATGTTTTTATGCATTAAATACTAGGCCAAAAAGGTTAGTCAATAGTGTCACTATATAGTGATACTTTTGTACTGGTTGACAAAACTTTTTCCTAAGTAGCAGTGCTATTTTAGATATCATCTCTATTGCTAGGTTAGGTTCAATGACGCTATTGAAATATCAATGTGCTTTTGTAGAGGGAATTGCAGTAAGTTTTAGGGTTCAACGATGCTTTTGAAATATTTCTGCACTTTTGTGAAGAGCATTTCTTTTGATATTTTGGTTTAGTGGCACTTTTGAAATATTGTCACACTTTTGTAGATAGCGTTTCTATTGGTGTTTGGCTATAGCAGCGTGCAAAAAAAATTTCCATGCTTTTGCAAATAATGAAACTTTTACAAATTAGGGTTCAAAATTTGAAATTTGAAAAGTTTTTTGGAAATTTTGATGTGCTACAATTCATTTGTATAGGAGATCATTTTTCCAATCTAGTCGAGGGATGGAAGACTGAACATTTTGTTGCGCATTCATGAGCTAACTAACCAAGAAAACTTCTTTCTCAAAGTGATTGGGCTAGGATTTGTGGCACATATGCGAGAGACCAAGATGCACCTAGCCATTATGTCAGTCTTGATTGAGCAGTGGCATAGCGAGACTCCATATTTTTTTTAGAAACCAAGATCAGATTTGCAAACCGAAAATACCTTCCATAGAAGAGAAAATCAAAAAAAGCACAGAGGCTGCAAGAGAATGTGCAACATAATATTATTTGAGAATTCAATAATTACAAGATAATGATTTGCTTTATAAAAGCAAAGATGCATAACCCTAATCTTATCTTGAGCAACAAGATAGCTCAACAAGATAAGGATGACAACTAATTAACTTAGGAATTAAATAATTACCTAAGTAAACTTATGTAAATGTGTAATTAAATATTAATTATGCCAACACCCCCCCATAAGTGCAACTTAGGGAGAAGCAGATTATTATGTAAATATGAGTCTCGGCAACAAGGCCTGATCAGGTACTCATGTACAAATGTAAAGAGAGAGAAAACCCAGTGGAAAAAACCCCCCTCAGTGAGATGAACTGCTGCAAAGAATCACTAGAAGAACTCTGATGAAGCAACACTTGAACCCCAAATTTGGCAAGCAAGGAAAGATACATCTATTTGCAAAATACCATATCAGAATCACAAATGCAATAGCAAAACCAATGCCAAGGAACACTGGAAACTCACATACTGGATCAAACCTAGAATCTGTAAGCAACAGTAGATGAAAGGATGAATGGACCCATAATGATGACAAATCTGGAAGTTGTGTCACTCGAAGCCAATGCCAAACTGAAACTAAAATTTCCCATGGGACGAGTACCATCAAGATTCTAGAACATTAACCATAAAAACATGGCCCTCAAATGAGAAAGATCTGAACCAATGTGGATCAAGAACTATAAAATGCCAACTAAAGTGTGAACAGAAGCAAACCAACAATGTGTCTAGCTAAGCAAGAAAGAAGCTAAGGGAAACAATAGGAAACTAGACAAACTCATGTGAGTTGTCACCAATACATATAATGGATGCAATAACCCCCCTTAATGGAACTTTATATCAATTCGTTATTACAATACCCAATGATTGCAAAAGGAGAGAATGCAAAACTACAGAAACATAAGCGAAAATGCAAACCTAGTAAACGAAAAAAAAATGAATGCATGCATAAAATAAGTTACAAATTTTCTTTAAATGGCCTCAGATCTGCATAGAGGCCAAAACCAGCTTTCCAATGCCATGAAAATCATGAAAAACGGATAAGCGAGTCAAAAGATATGCGTCCTAGAGTGAAAATGGAAACATCTGACTTCCGAAGCTGAAAAAACCATCAAAAAAGAAAAAACCAAAAAATCACACCTACACCATTGCGTAGAGCATTGAAATAGCTTTCCGATGATATCTTGTTTGCAAGAAAAGGACACCGTATACCCAAGATACGCCCATTTCCATGAAAGTACTCCAAAAATGTCTGATTTGGCCCCCAAAAGCCCTTAGGGGCTAAAAAAATAAGGCCCCTGGTCGCCTAGGTGGACCAGGGGCTGAAGTGCAGGGGCTGGCGGAGCCCTCGGTCACCCACGTGACCAAGTCTGGGGCGGGAGCTGGGCGCTCGGTTGCCCATAAGACCTGGCAGGCGCTTAAGGGGCCCGCGGGGGCTGAACAGAGTGGCCCCTGGTTCCCATATGACCCTAGTGGAGGGCAGAGCTGGCGCAGGGGGCTTCCATGGTGGTAGACCGACTGGGAGTGGGTGCCGCAGCCGATGGGAGTGGTCGGATGGTGGCACGGGGGTGGCGCGGTCAGTTTTATACTGGCCCAATTGATTTTTTGATTTTTTTAATATTTTTCTGAATTTTTTCTCAAAATATGTGCCTCAGGAACTGTGCCTGGGGGCCGTACGACCCTTGGGCAATTTTTTTTTCCTCTCCAGATGACTGTGTCCAAATCGAACAAACTTTATATGAAAATAGGGGTTTTTGGGCGCTGCGAATCCAACAGCGAGGTCTGTTTGGGCCCAAAGTGCTTCGAAAATCAGGCGACCCCCAAATCTATTAGAAAAATCACTAAGCTTGAGACCCTCGCAGATTTGGCAAACGGTGACCAAAATAAATGAAATAAAAGTCATTTATGACTTTTTTTGGTGCTCTGAATCCAACGAAAAACCCTGATCTGATCCAAGACGATCCATAAATATGCTCAAGGAAAGAAACCCTCGAGGGACCTCGAACGAGCTCTGCAATGTCTTCCTCCAAAAAATCTGAGAAGGGGCTGCAAATCGAGGCTTTAATACCATGTTAGAAACCAAGATCATATTTGCAAACCGAAAAGACCTTCCACAGAAGAAAAAATCAGAAAAAGCAGAGAGATTACAAAAGAATGTGCAACATAATATTATTCGAGAATTCAATAATTACAAGATAATGATTTGCTTTATAAAAGAAAAGATTCATAACCCTAATCTTATCTTGAGCAACAACATAGCTCAACAAGATAAGGATGACAACTAATTAACCTAGGAATTAAATAATTACCTAAGTAAACTTATGTAATTGTGTAATTAAATATTAATTACACCAACAATTTTTACTTGCCTACTAGAGAGGCTACAATCACCTTAGAGGATGTTTGGCACATCTTGAAAGTGTTGATTCATGGTGAGTGGGTTATTCATGATGTTGATGCTGGTATGGATACTTGCTATGAGGTGCTTTGTGTAGATACACTCTAGGTAGAGAGTTCCTAGATTGACCTACAAGACTACTAGGGATAGTCCCTATGTTTACTTTGATCATCAAAGCTTTGATTTTTGGAGTGCTTGTGCTAGAGTGGCGAGGTCAAGGCTTCAATGTTGGTTGGGACTTTCCTAGGTACATATGGTATTGGACATGACTTGCTTTGCTTGGGGCCCCATGATTTTTTCATTACTATACCACGATATGCATCAAGTTGTATACATGGGAGGGAAGAGTATAGGAGTTGGGATTACACTTCTACATATCTAGGCTTGGGAGCACATTTTCATGCTCAAACTAACCATCACTTTGGTAGATATTAATGTGGGCCAGCTTATAGTAGACTAATATGGAGCCATAATTATATTCCACCATACAAGTTCAACAGGCATCCCATACTAGAGACATGTTATCAAGGAAAACTTTAAGAAACCCTCCCTCGGCGAAGGTGTAAAACCCTGGTGAATCTTGTATACTTCCTAATAAAAATATTAATTTTAGTGGCAATTTTTTTCAGTTTTCGTGAAAAAAAATAATGTCCATTGGCAATTTTTTTCTAGTCACTAGAATTTTTTGGAAAATCTTGGCGAAATGCAATTTTTTTAAAACCACTAAATTTTTTCCATTGACAATTAAAATCTATTTTCAAACCAATAAAATATTTCTATTAGTGAATTAAACCTATTTTCAAACTAGAAAAAATAAAATTCATTGGAAAATTAAACCTATTTTCAAATGATTAAGAAAGAAACATTGGCAAATTAAACATAATATGAAACTAATAAAAAAATGCATTGGCGAAGTGTCGGTGTAAATTCTCCTAACCTTAGTTTCAAGTCTTTCTTGGTCATCTTTGCAGTCAGTGGGTCGAAGGTTTCAAAAACCTCGAAACTTTAGACTTTGGTTCTAAGGTTCCAAGTTTCAGCGACCACGCAACATTATGGACCATGACCGTTTGATGAATTTTCAATGGACGACTATAGTTGCATTCTGGAAGTATATCTCTCAAGCACTAGAATTGCAAATTGAAACCTGGAGAATTACACTAGAACTGTTATATTTCTAGAAATCAATGGTTGAGATTTTATTAATTATTTAGGTCTGTCAGTCATCCTGCTCTTGTTTACCATTTAATATTGCCTAAGTCAGACCAAAATATTTTATGACAAAGCTTTAAATCTTAACTCTTTAATCCTGAGGGTCGAGTCTCATCAACGTAGTGATGTCCCAATTTTAAATTATGCACGTGCATAATTTTTTTTTAAAAAGAGGGACCATTCAATGAATTTTTGATGAACGGCTATAGATGCATTTCAGAAGTATATCCTTGAAGCACTAGACTTGCAAACTGAAACCTCTAGAATAAGACTAGAACCATTAGATTTTTAGAAATTAGTGGTTGAGACATTTAATTCTCTCTTTTCAATGCATCAAAGTACTCTACCTTTCATTTATTCTATTGAAATTCTCAATTTGGCTATGGTACTGGGCGACAATGTGGATTAATACCATATGAATAGCCAAAAAAAAACATTGGCAAATTAAACATTGTTTAGTAAGCGAAGAAGGCATCAAAGTTTCCATAGAAAGTGAACTAGAGAAACAATGGAGGCCAGTTTCACCTTGACATCATGGAGGAAGCTAGACCCTTTCATTGGCAAAGTGTTTGTGAAGCGGCTGTGGGGTTTATTTCTCTTCAAGGATGTGCAGGTGGCACAACAGTTCAATTTATTTTGGGTAATGGCTTTTTAAAGCACAGATATAGACCAAAAGAATATTTATTCGTTGGTCATGGCTTGGGGTCTGGACTTATGAGAACCTTGAGGAAATTCATGAAAACTCTAGTTCACAAATATTTTTTAGAGGATATTGAAGGCATTTTGGAATGAGCGATACCAGGAGTGGGGCTTGTTAAGGTTGAAGGCATGGATGGTGGAGGCCTGGAGCTCGCGGATTTAAATCATCTCTTTATCAGGTGGGCAGAAGGATGCACCAAAGATATGTGGTGAGAAGGTGCAAAGTGTGGGTGGCAAGCACTCAAAATCTGCATCAAGCTAATGGAGATCAAGGAGGTCATAAAGAATCTCAAAGACATCGCTAGAGCAGAGATGCATGAAAAGACGGGTCTACGTTCGAGGAATAATATTGAGACGAGTAATTCATTGAAGGCATCTGAGTAGTACAATTTAAAAAAAAAAAGATTACTGTACTAAATCTTGTCTATGATTTTATTTTTGGGGGGCTATGCCTAGATTTTAGGCGGGTAGATTAGGGATAATTTGGTATGTTGGAAATGGAAATTGTGCTAGTTAATTAGCTTTTTTGGTAGTTGATGGTCTAATGGATGAACATAAATCTAAAGCATATTTTATAGCATTAGTTTAAAATTGGAATATTTTTGGTAGTTGATGGATGAAGATAAATCTAAAGTATATAATAGCATTTTGTTTACAGTGATTCTCAGCTTTTATTTTTTTCAAGATAATACAGCATTTGGTAACTTGGTTTTATTGGTGAGCATGTTGAAATTTTATTTTCCTTTTACAAATAATTTATGTTTTTAGATAGATGAATTTAAGGATTAAACTATAAAAAAATTTCAACAACATTTATTTTATAGCATTTATTTAATATGTATGATTAATAAAATCAATAATATTTTAATAGAAAAGATTTTATATAAAATAAATATAAAATAAATATTTTTTGACAGTTAAATTTTTTCATAAAACATAAAGTGAGGCATTTAAATGAATAAAAATGTCACAAAATTTTCATATGACAGGTAGGGGTGGCTATCAAATTCCAGGCCTAGCCAAGAGATAATAATTTTCCAAAGTCCAAACTCCACACATATCGATCTTAATTAACCATCGATCCTCCACCTCCAGTCATGTCCACTTGCTAAAATCTACTTGTGATCTTCACTTCATAAATGCACCGTCCTTGCCACCTTTCCTATCTTAGTTCACCAAAGTCAAGGTTTTGGTGCTTTTCCTAACCTTAGTTGCAAGTCTTTCCTAGTCATCTATTTAGTTGGTGGGTCAGAAGTTTTGACAACTTCAAAACTTCAGACTTTGGTTCTAAGGTTCTAAGTTTCAGCGACCACACAACATTATGGACCACTACCATTTGATGAATTTTCAATGGATGGCTATAGTTTCTATAGCTTTAATGAAACAAGATTTGTAATGATTTCATATCGTTTGAGTGGCACTGGTATTGTTGACTGGAGTTTGGTGATTTTGACAGCTTGTCAAATTGAGGTACAATTTGCATGTAGCCAGACATCAATCAAATTAAACATTGTAATTTTTAATTGTAAATGTAATGCTTAAGATACACGAATTGACTAAGTTGGTTTTTTGGTTTGCATGAATTAGGTTGGTAGTGGCACTAGTGGCCCATAAGTTATTAAATAGGGTAGGTAATAGTTATAGTAATAATGTGACATTGTAATTCAGTTGTAATAAAATAAATGGTTATAAATTTACAGTAAAGAGTTATTCAAATTAGTTTTTTTTCCTTTCAGAAATTAAGTATTAATTGCATGCAAAGGTGGAGTAAGTAGCCATTTATCACATTCCATTTGCAAAATTCAAAGTAGTGGTAGACAATTCCAAAAAGGCGAGTTGTGGGTGAGGAGTAAAATGGAAACGCCGCTTGCATTGGACATGAAGAAGCAACTGTAGGCCTTCAAAGGGGAAATAACCAATAAGCGGCTACAAGAGTTGATGAATTCGACCCATCCACTCATTCTCTGGGCAACCAAGCAGGTGGTTGGGCCAAAATTTCTGAAGGCTTATCACAAAACCAGAACAAATATGGACATTCTGGCAGTGTTCTTAGCATTCCTTTTGCATATGGGAGTCTTGAAAGAGATAAGAAAAAAATTGACCCAAATGGTCTTTGTGCATGCATTGTTGGGCGACATTGATGTGGTGCTAGATAATGTGGATGAGAATAGGAAAATCCCCATGCCACAGAACTACTACATGACGTGGATGAGAGGGAGAGAGGTAATGAAATTTCCTTTGGTTTGAACCATCGACCCAGAAGGATTTGAAAATTTGTGGGCAGAAAGGGACTGTAGCATTTTATTTATCCTTAGGGCAACAAAGTTGATGAACAATCTCCCACATGGGTGGGAAATGAGATACGCAGAGGACGAAGGTCTGGGAGAGGAAATTGTAGTGGGTGATGATGATGATTGGGACCTTGGAGATGGGGAAGAACGGCTTGTGAATGATCCTAGGAACTTGGAGGAAAAGGCCAAAAGCCCAACACACCAAAAATGTGGAGTAGACTGCCCGGTGATTGCAAATTGCAAGGCGTACCTAAAACGCATAGAGTCAGAGGATGATGATGATGAATGATAAATTTTGGCTGGGTATGATTTCAAATTTTTGTTGCTGAATATAAATAGTAACATTAATAGGGTAATTGAGTCAATCCCAAGTCTTGGAGTGCCTATACTTAAATTTAGGCCAATTTTGTAATGAATTCTATAATGCATGAAAATATGGGTGGGCTAGCTGATTAGGGAAGGTCACTTGACAGAAAAGGCCTTTAGGGTGGTTTTTTGAAAAACAAATACTCATGTAATCCTTTTTTGATAATCAATACAGGGTACTGCCCCTAGCAATGTTTTACCTAGGAAAAAAAATAATTACCTACAAATTTAATAAAGTAAATGGTTGTGCTATTAATTTGACATTGTAATTCCTTTTATTAAGTCCTTTGCAACGTTAAGTGTTACTGTTCTATTAATGGTTGTGCTATTATTATATTAATGTGACATTTTAATTCCTTTTATTAAGTCCTTTGCAATTGCAATGTTAAGTGTTACTGTGCTTAGTGCTATTAATGGTTAAAAGTTAAAAAAATTTAAAACACATGTTTACTATTTATATCATAAATTATTCAATGGTTCAATAGAACATTTGATGTATCATTGTAGACTCAACTTCAAGGGAGAAAAGCAAGCTTAGTCGCTAGGCCTCTGAGTTTTATAACCATTTGACATGTCACATTGTTGCGGAGTTCTAATTTTTCATAACTACCTGATTGCCCAACTTGGTTCACTTTGTTTAGTAACTTAAGTTCATGCATACATAACCTTTGAGTTACGGTGTGTGGATTTAGTTGAATTCGATGGGTCAAAGGTTTCAAAAACATTGAAACTTCAAACTTTGGTTTTGAGGTTCTAAGTTTCAGCGACCACGTGACATGATGGACTTATCTTGCCTGACATCTCAGTGAATGTTATGTACGAAATGAACTTGAGTTGTCTTTTTAGGAATTTCCAAAAGCATACAGGTTTAAAGGCTATCTTTTCAAGGTATGAAATTGAATTTTGCATTTAAAGCATGTCCTATCAACAATAATGACATATGTGGGTGGCATAGTTTTTCTAATTTTCTCAGACATTTAGCCTGCATTCTCATTTTACTCCACATTGATTGCACATCTTGTCATTTTATATGGCTTGGCCTTGAAGGTGGCGTATTTTTTCTTAGACATTTCCTTTCAAAGGTGCTGTTGTTCAACATCTCATTGAATGCTATGTACAAAATGAACTTGAGTTGTCTTTTCAGGAATTTCCAAAAGCATGCAGGTTTAAAGGCTATCTTTTCGAGGTATGAAATTGAATGTCGCATTTAAAGCACATCCTATCAACAATAATGACATGTGGGTTGCATAGTTTTTCTCAAATATTCAAGCATACCTGCTACTCTTATTTCTTCAAGAATTCAATCATCTCATTAGGCATAGTGAGCTCATGTAGGCTGAAATTGAAAATCATTGGCTCAGTGTGAGGGATAAAGAGCTAGGACTTTTTAAATTGGAAGAATTTTGGGCACGTTTGGACAGTAAATAAAAATCTGCTATAGATGTGAAGGTGTTCAAAAGTGGACTAGCTCAGGCCGGAGGTTTTCCAGAAGCAGTGCTGAGTGTTGACCTAATTGTTGCATGTGTGAGAAGGTACATTCCTGAAACCTGGGAAATCAAGGCCATAGACGAAACCATTGTAGCTAAAAATTTTCCCAAGGTTGTTTCTCAAGCATTGGGAATTCCAGAGAAGGCACCCATAAAGGAGATGTTTGTTGTAATAGCTAATGAATATTTCAGGACTAATGAAACTTGGTGTAAAAATTCTATGGCCAAAGGGTAGTTAAAATCATAGAAGAAAGGTAAGTCTCAATTGCCCAATAAACTTAAGATGACACATTTTAAAGCAGAAATTGTTGATGTTATTGATTTACTTCATCGTATCGTCGGGAATGCACAAGTTGAATTATTTGAAGACTAGATGTGTCAGTTCATTTTAGTTATCTGTGATGATAATGTGTTTATCGATTGGGCCGAGATAATTTTCTTTCACTTGTGTGAGCAATTTATTAACTTTCAGAAGACTACTACCTTTCATCTATGTTCTTGTTTGATATATATCATTGCTAGTCAAAGAGCTTATTGGCTAGGGTTGAAACCACAAGTACCACCAAGTATTGGCATGCCTGTGTATAAGTGTTATGTGCAATTTACCATGCAGGTTGGGATGGGAGAATATTGTCTTGTTAATGATGGCTTTTTAATGGAAGCTGCGAGAAAGTTGGATGGAAACCCTGAAATGCATTTTTCCCCTGAATCAAAATCTCTGGTGTTGAAGTTTGGAAGTTTTTATATCCAGTTTGATAGTTTTTCTTATTTGAGAATTGGAGGTTACGAGAAGGCTCCACTTAAATTGCCTACGTACCCTGAGGATTTACTGGTATTTTTTGAGGTCTGTAGACAAATGGCCATTGTAAATATAAAATACATGAATATGGGAAAGTGAGGGTATACCTTCTCGTTAGTTACTCGTTCTTTCTCTTGCAAAATTAATCAGATGGCTAGGAATGTTGAAATGATTCTCAAAGAATACAATCTCTAGTACTTGTTTTTAAGAACTAATTTTGACAAGGGCTTTGTGATAAAAAATTTGTATGCCTCTGGCTTGTACCAACACCAACCTTCAATCGAAGATTTCTGGGAAGATTGTGCTGATGAAAATGAAGTTTTCATAAGGGACCATATGAGGTTAACTCTTGAGTAGATACAAATTTTTGGTCTCTCTTTCCAAATTCCTAAAAATGTGTTTGAAGATTCGATGGTTCTTGATCCTAAATATGAGAATTTTCCTGATAAATCACATCCTAGAGTTGACTGGGATAAAAATGAAGTTTTATATATGAGTAAATGGGCCGAACCAATACTTAAAAGGACTTAGGATTGGTTGGAGGGAAAATGGTGTAGGGTTGCTAGTTTTGTTCATGAACCAAAATCATCCCAGAAAAATGAGCAAGGATCTAGCCAAGTAGTCCCTGGAGGTACATCATCGGTGAGGATAGTCATCAAGTCTTCTAGCGCCAATTCATAATTTGGAGGTGATGGTGAAAATTCAGAGAAATCAATTAAATCAAAATCAATATGTGAACAAGACAACCCATTCACCCCTACTCTTAAAAAGAAAAATGTCCAAACAAAACCTGTGTTAGAAGATTCAAAGAGCATCTTTAAGAATATTGTTCAAGATAGTACTTTCTTTCCCTTGTCTGAAGAATCTTCTCAATCTCCTCCTATAGAAAACATATCAATTATTCCTAACCAGTCTAGAGAGGTTGTTCAAAGTGATAAAGCCTCCATTCTAGTAGAAAAATCTCTAGTATGGTTGAGGAAAGCGGTAAAAAAGAAGAGGAAATACAATCCTATGACATCTACTAGGGCTGGAGTAGATATAGTGACAAAATTACTCCAATCTTCCTTAGGGCCCAAGAAAGCCTAGAAAATGTCAAGAATTCTGAATGATGCTGTCTCTAGTAATCAGGTGTTAGAAATTGCAGAACCTTTAAAATATTTAGATGATGATAAGATAACCATAGATGATTATAAAATCATACATGTTGACATGGGTCCCCAGACACTTGAAGGTGATGTATATCACACCAGTTATTTAGTCAATGCTTTAGCCAAGCGGGTAAAAGAAGAAAGGAAAGAAAGGGTAAAATTGCAATCTCAAATTTTGGATTTCAAAAACTTTATCTCTTCCATTGTTTCTCCCTTTTTGTCTATTGAGGCTTCTAGTTCCCAAGAAATAGTTATTGATGAGTCTACGATGCAGTTGATTAAGAAAAATCTAAATTATTCCAAGGCTGCTAGTGAGTGGATTGAAGAATTGTCTCAGGAAGCTATATTTTTTATTAGTAAATCTGTGATTTCCTACATTGACATTCTTGATAAAAGAAAAGGATTAATAGTAGAATTGTAGAAGGTTAGAAATGATCAAACCAAGCTATATGTAGTTTCGGAAGAAATGGAAGAGTTAATTTCCATGGATTGATTGAAGTTGGTAAATGAATAGATTGTTAGTGATCCAAAGGAATTAGATCCTTCATGGCTTGATTCACTTAAATGGAAACTAAACATATATGATGACCTAGTAAAGGAAATCACAAAAGTGTCGGAGAAGTATTTGGATATGTTAGGAGAAATCAAGGGGAAATTTCATGATCTGCAAGTGAAGATAACAGATGATTTTGATGAGAAAATTTTGGACACAAAAGAAATCTGCTCAAATTTTAGAGAAGTCTTCAACAGAGAAGTAGCACATCCTACTACGATGACTAAATAATCTTTCTCTAAGCTTGGAAGGCTGGAGCTTTATCTCAAAACTTTTAAATTTGAAGCAAAAAGGAGGTCTGACACACTGAATGAGTCTAAAGTTGCTCTCAGAAAATGGAGAACTGGACTTCATATCACATTGACACCAGGTAGCAGGGAGATTTTTGCAATCATTACCAGGTACAAGGAATATAAAGCTAGAATGAAGATGCAGGAGAATTTTTTGTGAAAAGGAGAGAATGAGGAGCCAGAAGCTGATGAAATTGAAGTGGTTGGGAATGATGCATAGTTTATTTTTAGCATTTTCATATACTTTCTTTAAAGTTGGCATTTTTAAGTTAATGACTTCTTTTAATTTTTGGTACAGTTACTTTCAAGAAACCGTTACCAAAGACATTGGCTATGTTTAAATATTGGTTCGACTAATGTGATTAGGCTCTTTTGAGCAAAACTTGATTTGATCATTAGGGGAAACTCTGTTATTTTGGCTATTATCTGTTATTTTGATATAAAAGACATTGGTGGAGTTTATGCATGCATAATCTTTGAGCTATGGTGTATAGATTTATTTTGTTTACTGAATGTTTGCTAGTGTGATATCTATTATTGGGATGACAGATGATATAATTTTTCTATATTGTTGTGGTGTTATTATTTGTGAATAAAATTTCTGTAGAGTGCAGTGATATTGGTTTAGTTATCTTTCTTTCAGAAGTTCTATTTCTATTTACATGAGATTGATAGATTTTTGGATAGTTTCATTACTGTGGAATGTTTATCTGTGAATAAATATTTTATAGTGATGGATGCATAAGGATTTCTTAGTATAATTTAGGTGATTTGGTAGTTTAAGCTTTTATTGCTTAAGTTGGGTACTGGACACTGGATGCCTTTATAAGTTATTTATGTTGAACTGTTAGCTTCTATTAGCTTATAACTTATAAGTTATGGATGTTGAACTGTTAGCTTCTATTCAAGGAATGGTTTAATAATATTCCTTTCAGTTATTTATCAAAGATTGTGTGAATGGAAATGCAATAGGAATTTATAAGTAGTGTGATAAGTGTTGTTCTTTAAAAATGATGCAGAATCACATATCAAATTCAATACCATGGAATACAATATAATTTTTTTGGCTTTTCCTAACCTTAGTCGCTAGTCCTTAGAGTTTTATAACCTTGTTGCAGAGTTCTAAATTTTCATAACTTACCGATTCTCTGACTTTTTTGATGGTTCGCTTTGTTGAAGCAAGAATGGAAAAGAGATAAAGAAAAATTATTATTATAACTAATAACACTATGAAGAAATGATCACTCACCTTTTCTACTTGGTGGGTCGGAGGTTTCAAAAACTAAGAAACTTCAGAGTTTGGTTCTAAGGTTCACTTTGTTGAAGAAAGAACAGAAAAGAGATAAAGAAAACATATTATTATAACTAATAACACTATGAAAAATGATCACTCACCTTTTAAGTCTATGTTTTCAGCTTCATAGTTCGCTAACTTCCAGTTTCGAATGGAGAAGTAGAACCTCAAAACTGAACAAAATTTGTAAGAAAATAAGAATAAATGACACTTTCGATAGTATTTATATCAATCCACGATTCCATATTTGGCGAATCCCACAAGATTTTTAAATGGTATATTAAATATTTGGTGAATCCCGCTTTCTTATACAACGATACATTGTAATTTTCAAGGTGAAATGTGTCCTCAAATGTAATTATTTGTTAATGTTATTGGCGAAATAGGTCCTCATGAGAAAATATTTATAAATTTTAATTGGCGAAATGGGTCTTCACAAGAAACTATTTGTAAATTTTAATTGGTGAAATGGGTCCTGATACAATGTTGTTTTAATAGTATTGGTGAATATGTAGGTGTTTTATTAAATGCTTTCAGGATTTCAGGAAAAAATATTAGACGGTCCAATTGAAACATGTAGTTTAACAATGGCGAATCGGTTGCTTAAATATACCTCATAAAAAAAATCATTAGCGAATGAAAATGCATTGGACCTATACTTCATAAAATCAAGGTGATTTAGATACCCTGTTGGGAGCGAGAATTCGCTAATTTTGACTTGGTCGATTCCTAGAATTTTCCAATTGGCGAAGATTCGCCATTAAAGTTTTCCTTGCAGGTTTTTGATGACATGATAGTGTTTCACTAGAGACCATGGTTGTAGGCATCACCTTAGTATGATGATCATGAGAATCTATTCTATGCTCAACAGACTAGGTACATGCAAGGTCAAGATTACAAAATGATAGAGAGGTACCTTCCAAATCAGGTTGCTCGATAGTTTGGGGAGGTCCAGGATGTCATTCCATGCGAGTATAGGGTCATGTTTGCACATACAACCTAAGAGACTAACTAGGGGCCATAGATTCCACCTCAGGTGGCCATTGATGACTACAAATAGCTTATTCCCTAGCCATGGGTGTATTCTGGTGGGCCTTATGATGCCCACATAATATTTTCCTACAATATATGGTTTGCACAACATGACCTGATTGGATTGACGTATTTGGTCAATAGATAGATGCTAGGAAAGGGGAGGGGATAGGGATTAGGCAAAGGACAAGGTAGAGGGCATTAGTAGCCTCCCCACGATGGATAGAAACCTAGTCATCATAGATAGGTGTTGGGTCATGTACCATTAATTCATCTACTGAGGCCACCATCATCATCGTGCTAGCAGCAATGCTCACAAGAGTAGGGTCCCAATCCATGGGGTGCTCAAATTTTAGCATTGACAATGGAGAGGGACCAACTATAGTAGCATGTCTTGCAACTGACTAGGGAGTAAGATGTAGCCTATGTAGAGATATAGAGGGTCACTGAAGAGCATGACCAAGAGTGGTAGTAGAGAAAATAGGTGGATCTATAGTTGGCTTAAGATACCAAGAGTCAGGTGTAGTTAGAGGCCAGTGCACAATTCCAGGCATAAGATGGACAAGTCAATGTACCCACACCATTATACAAATATGTTGTTGAAGAGGCTTCTTATTATAGGAATTTATATCATTGAGATGTTCCGAGAGAGTGGAGACAACCCGATTACTCACAAAGGAGTAGATTTTGTGTCAAGTGGCTCGAAAGGTCCATCAGTTAGGTAGCCCTCAGGGAGTGGTTATAGAAAACCATCAAGTGGTCATCAGGACTAGCCTCATCATGAGGATAAATAGAGCTGAGGTTAGGCTTGAATTTTGTATACACTTTTTTTATGTAAAACCCTAATACATTAAATGTATATACATTCATCGACTGATTTTGATAGCCTCTTTGTATATCATTTTTTTATGACATTTACACATTGATCCTAATTTTGTATCATGAAAATCATATTTGATGAGATATATATGAGATGGCTTGATTCGATGTGTATCTTATGGTGTTCTATTATTTGATGTGATGTTTCATTTAATTAATCCTTTATGATCATGTATGGATGCATATGCTATGGATAGATGTAGATGCTTATGTTATGGATACGTTTCTTTATTTATGCATATGATACAATGCACATGATATCATGCGATATGCAATGTATGATTTATGTTATGGATGTAATGTGATGGATGATGTATTTCTCTTTTTTATTATATATCTATATGACATGCTATTAGATGGATGCATTTCTCTTTTATGTATTTCCCATGCAATGATTTTATGTGTATGATATGTTGATGATTATGATATGATTATGCAAGATGTATGGATGCTGATAATTTTTGGATATAGGATGGATGCATTATTATTTTTGTTGATTGTCATGATACCATGTTAGTGTAGAAAGAAGATAGAAGAATAAGATGAATGGATTAACCATTGATTTCAAGATTGATTCAAAATTCCAATAAGTCTATGAGTCTTCAAGACTTTATTAGATATGGTGATGAGATTGATGATTTGCTTGTTTCATAGATTGAGATACTTCATCATTTCATTCCTTATTTTTGATATAACACATAGAGACGATGCATCAAGATATTGATAACTAGGATGGCATTATATATAATGCGATGGAATTTGAATCTATAAATAGATAAGATAATCCTTGCTCACACCTTAACATATTGAAACCTTGTTGGAATGTAGTTTAGAATTTTGGAACATTTCAGACCAAATCGAACACAATATTCAAAAATCTATTCAAAACGACCTCCCTGCACACAAAAAAGAAAGTATTCACCAAGGTTATTTTACAAAAATATCCCACAAGCACAACAGATGAAATATAATGATCGATGCCCCATTCCTTTCTCTCTAAATTGTTTTGATAGACATCATGGAGAGGTCCTCAAAATGAGTCAACAAGATGAACCATAAGAAAAGATCCAAACAAATAGTCAATGTTATTTATATCTCTTGCCAAACTAACATCAAAATGAAAAGAACTATTGGAAAAAAGGTCATCAAAATGAAAAGAACTATTGGAAAAAAGGTCATTAATTATATCAATTGGGATGGATTGAGGCCTAAATGGATAATTTTTTTAAAAAAATTGAATAATGCTATTAATAAAGGGGGAAGATAGTACAACTAGTAAGCTAGTTTCCATATTCTCCTACAACAAATTAGGGAACCTAATCTTTTCTCAAGGGATATGGATGATGAATGGTTATAGACTAAAATTTCATTTGGGAGAGTCTCTATCAAATTTGTGTATGAAGTTTTGGAATGCCTGGTGATTCAAAGGGGGGACTTTAACTGGAAAATGGTTTGAAGCAAGAAATTAAACCAAAAGTTAATTTCTTTTGGTGGACAATGGCACATGGCAAGATTCTCACTCTTGATAATCTTAAGAAAAAAGAATTCTACTTGGTTAATAAGTGCTACCTTTGTACTGAAGCTGAAGAAACTATCATGCACTTGTTGTTTCAATGTCCCTACTCACAAGAGGTTTGGTCTTTTTGTTTATGAAAAACTTGATAATTTATTGGATTTTTCCTTCTTCGGTTAAGATATTTATAGACTACTAGAATTTTTGTCCCTATTCTCATAACATCATTATAGATATATGGAGGTAAGTTCCCCTATTCCTCACTTGGGGATTGTGGAAAGAATGAATAATAGAGTTTTTAGGGATACTGCAAAGAATAGTAAAGAGCTATGCATGCCTATAAGACAATAGGTATAAGAAAATATTAACAAATGCAAATATGCTCATTCTAAGAAAATGCCTTCTTACCAAGAGTAGT
Source organism: Sequoia sempervirens (assembly GCA_007258455.2). Taxonomy (NCBI): domain Eukaryota; kingdom Viridiplantae; phylum Streptophyta; class Pinopsida; order Cupressales; family Cupressaceae; genus Sequoia; species Sequoia sempervirens. The sequence continues at coordinate 78,076,746 of VDFB02109042.1, read as the reverse complement.
GAATTAAGCAACTATGGGATATGTCACAAGATCTAACTAATATCAACTAGAGAAAACAACTTATCAAAAGGAGTACAATTTGGATACCTCCAGATCTAGGATGGATAAAATTATTTTGATGGTTGTTCAAAGGGTAACCCTGGTCTAGTAGGAGCAGGAGGAATAATCAGAGATCATCAGGACAAATTAATGGTTGGATATAGTAGAGGTCTAGGAATAGCAAAAAACAATATGGAAGAGGCTAAAGATGTGTGGGTGGGAACAAATTGTATGAAGGACAAAGGTTACACTAAATTATTTGTTGAAGGAAATTCCAAACTAATAATGGACTATTTAAATAATATGGTTGATGTGCCTTGTGAATTAAAAGACATTCTGGATGATTGTAAGAATATGTTGAAAACTTTCAAATAGTATAAAATTGGGAATGTGTATAGGGAGGGTAATATGGTCGATGATGCAATGACAAATATTTTTCTAAGACAATTGGAATGGGTGTATTGGAAGTTCATCCAACTTCCAACTCAAATCAAAAATATTATATTCAAAGAAAATATGGACTCTTAAATAATCCTACATGGATAGAAAGACATTAGTGTTGATGGAATGCTCGTTGAGTTATAAATTTGTTATGTTAATAATTATCTTGCTCATAATGGTTGTGGGAAATTTGGAGATTAGGGAGTTGGGGTACTCTAATGATTGCAAGAGTAAAAAAAATATTCAGAAGCATAAAAGAAATAAGACAAAAAGAAAAGATTTTTTAGAAGCTTTGTGTAGGATTAAAAAAGGAAAGGAGTTTGAAAGACTTCATACAATGATTTTACCCACCCAAACCCCTCAAAATTTTTCAAGGGATTATTGACATGACATTTCCACATAGGCCAACTCTGATAGCGTGGAGTACAATAAAAAAGATTAATTATGTTGATTAATGATAGGGGTGTTGTCTTTTCCAATAAAGGATGGAATGGAAGACATGAGTTATTTTCATTTCAACAATAGGATTTATTTAAAAAAAATTCCAATTGGTTTGAGTTGTTGTCATTCCAAATGAAAAGTTCTCAAGTTATCATTAATGATAAAATTTTTGAACTATATGCGATTTTCTTCTTGGATGAGAAGGGTCTAAGAGCTGATTATCTACTTTTGCACAAGGAAAACCTTAGAAGTGAAGAAATAATGGGAGGTCCTAGAAAGAGAATGAAACCAAGAAAACATGTCTCTTTTAGGTAGAATGCATAGCTTTGGAGTCTTTTTGAACATGTTGGTTTTACCCCATACCTTGAAGCTATGGAGGGCTGTAGTGAGTCTAGCATAGCTATAAATTTGCAAATGCTTGGAGGGGTGGTGATGTCGACATGGGTGGGATCCATTTCACTATGGATGCTAAATTGATAGCTAATTCCATGGGTATCAAATATGAAGGAAAGAAAATCACCAAGAAAAGTATAGGGAATTACCATACCTATATTGACAAATTTTTGAAGCCAAGGAGAAAGTACAAAGGTTTCAGAATGGATATGCCAGGTTATTAATCCCACCTCCTTACCATAATGTTTGTTATTTTGTTATGAAATATTTCACTTTAGAGGGTCAATTTCAGTTTGTGCATGGGTATCATTTCCCCATCCTTAACCACATTTGACATTTGGAGAAAATCAAAATTTCATTTTTCCTCCTTTCATTACTACAATAGAGCCTAACTAATGGAGCTAACCCACCCCTACAACAAGGTTTAATTAGGGGCATTTGCAAGTATGTCCTCACCACCACCCACAAAAGAATGCCTTTCATAATATTCTTGAGAACAATACATCCCCTAAAATCTCAGTCAAAATTGAGCTGTTAGAAAGTTGACCCCACTCCCCCCTAAGAAAGAAACAAATATCACAAGATCCCTCTCCCTAAAAAAGTGGACCCCTCACGACACTCCTCAAATTACCCTTGAAAAACACAATACTGCTTCCATCTCTTCTGTTGTAAGTAAGAAAATAAAAGTGGTGATAAAAGAGGTAGGATTTTGAATGGTCATGACATTATCCCTGAAAGCAGTTCCACCATCCCTGCTGGTTGTAGGTTAACTCATCTTGCACTAGTTGCTTCCAAGGGAAAGGAAATAAGTAAGAAAACTAAAAATTCTACTGATAGGAAGACAAAGGCCCCTTTGGAACTTGAGAACAAAAAAGGGAAGAGAGTTTCTAGGGAGGAGAATGATACCTCCATAGAGGAGGAGTATGTCCGAGATAGTTTTGGAGAAATTGAGATCTTTAAGGAAGAGGTGTCAATGTCCGAGGATATTGAGGACTCTAGTCAAGAAGAGGAAGAAGGTAATACTCAACAAGAGGAGGATCATGGTGAGGATGAGGGGACAATTCTTGGAGAAAATAGAAACATAAATGACCTCAATCGACTTGGAAGCCATCAAAACTATCATTAATACCCCTATCAATGCTGAGAGTCTGAAAGAAAAGAACATTAAAATTGAAAAGAAAACAATGGAAATGCTTGAAGAGAGGATGGAGCAACTTGAAACAATATTATAGAAAGAAGATAATTCACAAAGGTTCCATGCTATTGAAGAGGCCATCAAGAATGTCTATAGAGTGATGGATGGAGTCTTGAAAAGAGTTGTGATGGGCATCATATCTGAATAGGTCAAGATGAAAAAGCAGTAGAGGAAAGAAGGAAATAGGGATGAGGTTAATAGGTCTAGGAAGATGGAGACCAAGGGTAGCCTCAAGGAAACAGTGGAAGACCTAAAGAAGGATTGGAACCTTATAGAGGAAGCCCAATCCTCTATTTTGTGTCTTTTTTTTTCTCTTCTAATGTCTTTGGTTGACTAGTTGTTTGGCTCTATTGGAATGTTTATTTTTTATAATGGCTTGGTAAGACCAAATTGTGTTTACATACTTTTAATCTCTGGTTTGAAGGTTATTTACTTCTTGGGAACTTATGGCTGGTTATGCCTATCTTATTATAATCTTTGGGTTAATGATAGTATGATCTAGTTAAAAATTTACTGGTACCTGGATAGAGTTATTTGCTTTGATGCTTTAGGAATTGGTTGATTTTTTTTCTCATTCGTTTTGGTGAGGAGATGTAGTGTTGTTTCCTTTTTTTGTCTCCTCTATTTTTTTGTTCATGTTTGGGTGATGCCGCATTGGATAATTTTGTTGTTCTTGTATGGGATCAGAGCCCTAACCCTACTTATTTAATAAAAAACATAGCTAAGGTGATTTTTGACGATGATGTCCATTGTAGGAAGGATGCATCCTAGAACATGTTTATTTGATGTTTTGACTAATACTAATTTTTTGATAGGTCGTTGATACAAATGTTACTAATTTGTTTACTCATGATCTAGAATTTAGATTTTCACATTTAGGTTTACACTTCACGAATTGCCACACGTATTTCCACTTGTTTTACCAAAGGTTGATGATGATGATCATTTTATTATGGATGGAACTTTATTTTGAGGGAAGTGAAATGGGATGGGTGGTTTTGGTCTTTTTGAAATATTATAATGTTTTTGACATTTTTTGATATTTTGAGGTTGTTTTTGGTCTTTTTGGGTATATTTGAATGTTTAGGTTTTTATGTTATGTAAGGTTGTTTCTAAAGGATTTTTTGAATGTTTTTGAATGTTTTGGATTTTTAGATTTTCAAATGTTTTTATGTTTTCTAAGTTTTGACCAAGACCTAAGAGGGACTAACCTAGGGCCTCAGAGGCTCATCAAAGATTAGACTTTCCTACATTATACATGTAGAGACCATGTAGTTTGACTGACTCTGACTAGTAACCATTTAGTGATGAGATATGAACATGATGGATTGCCAGATTATTATGATAGACTCCTAAAGATTGGCCTAATGCCTTGGGGGAAGATTGATGATGGCCTTTCCTACGTTCAATCTTAGAGACAACATAGTTTGACAACCATGGTTTTGATTTTATTTTTTTGACCTGTTTAAGGATTTTGATGTGATTTGGATGTTTTGGATTTTGACTTTACAAATTTTCAAATGTTTTTGGATTTTGGCTATATAAGATTTTGATGTTTTTGCAAGTGTTTTTGGATTTTTTGGTGATTTTCAAATGTTTTGGGATTTTTTGAGATATTTCAAATACCCTTAAGATATACAAGAACCTGATTCAATGCCAGTATAGACAAATTTCCCCCAATTTGATGTGATAGAATACTTTGATATAGGCAGGACAAACTAACCTTCAGAATGTGCCAAGTAGTACTAAAGTGGAATATGATACTTATGTGACATCCAACTATGATACGAACACGAATGGGTGATGAAATAAATAGGATTAGTAGATGTGACAAATGAATGTGATAGATGGTGAAGTAGGATAAGCCAAAGAGCCAATGATGGATGGATGGTGCTTATTTATTCAAGGTACCTACTTATCTAGTTTTCACCAAGGTACTTGCCTAAAGTGCCACTGAAGTGGTTTTCACTAGAGGATAATTTTTTTCTTTACTATTTTCAATCCCTTTTCTTATTTTTATGTATTTTGTTATCTTTTTATTTTTTTTGGATTTTTTAGATTTATACCCTTCAAACCTATGAATAAAACTTGTAATCAAGAAGATTTGAGGTTAAGATTATTAAACATAGCAATAAAACCTTAAATTCCTAATCTAGTAATGAAGAGCATATAAGCATAAACTAAGTAAAATACCAAACAATCATTCCATCAATGAATCACCTTCATTACCCTTATCCATTTCACTTTTAAATGATTAATTCCCTCAAATTACAAACTACAATAAAAGCTTGTCTATGCTAGTAAAATTTCAAAGATAATTGTCTCAGCCTAATTCTGGATTTTCTAAGATGTTAAAATGATAGTGACCGGTGTCTTTTATGGACAAGATTAATTTGAATGAATGGTTGAGATTGAATGATTTTAATTTCAATCAATAGTTGAAATTAAATGAGATAGGATATGATAAGAATAAGACTGAGAGGAAATAAATAACTCTAAAATGTCATTTAGTTCAAATGGGCAGGTGAATAGTTAAATAATGACAACATTATTTAATTATTGATGAAAAGGGAAATTTATTTTTTGAATTAAATAATAATTTAATTCAAAACTGTGGGAGGGAAAGTTAATTTATAAAGTCATTTAAATAGATAATATTTTTTTAATTGTGGATGAAAGGATGAGTGAATAATTAAATAATTAGGATTAATTATTTAATTATAGTACAAAAGATAGTAATAATTAAATAAATTAGATTTATTTAATTATAGGAGACATGAACATTAGTGACTTAATGAAATAATTAAAATTATTTAATTATTAAGTATTAAAAGAGATCTAATAAAGTTGTAGGCCTAGGACAATTTTTAGTGTATACATTTTTCTCCTCTTTGATATAATGCATTTTATTGCATTGCGTCAAAGAGAATCAGTCAAAATATGCCCTGGTGAAAGTAGGGTGGACCTATGCCCCCTCAGAAAAATTTTGCAAATTTTTGAAAAAAATTCAAAAAACAGAGTGGGTGTCAGTCACGTCAATCCAAGTCCTGTCGAAGTACATTTCCTCTATGACTTAACGTAGGTAAGGCCATTTGTTGATGCACCCCTGAGGCATGAGGTTAGTCCTTTTAGGTTTTTCAAATAAATTCAAATGATGATGTGGTCCTTTGTCATAAAAAAAAAATTCAAGTCATGTCAAACTATGAGGTCTTTACATGTATAATGTACACAAGGCCATTAATTGATGAGCCCTCAAGGCCACCTAGGTTATTCCTTTAGGGTTTGTCGTGTCAGTCATAATAAGATAGGCATTGTCATCAAACAAAAAAATTTATCAAAAATTTGAACACAAGTCATGAAACAACAAGGAAAACTAGCCAACAAGTCTTCAAGTCCAATCAGTCAAATTGTTAGATCAGTTGAACATCAAACCAACATCAGGACAATCTAAACTATGACTTATACATGATGTGTCCTTCCTAAAACTAGGCATGGTCATTAGTTAAACTTTTTCATTTTAATTATATAGGCGGTCAATTGATTGAAACTAGACTAGACATCTTATACGACATGTTATTCTCTTGAAACTAGGCCTTCTCAAAGCAATCAACCAGTCAAACACCTAGTAAATTTAAAACATCAACAAACAATTCTTGGCAAACACTCTAAATGGATGTTAACTTTGTTGAACTATTTTGTCTTATCTTTTTCCACTTGTCTCTTGGACCATGTTACTAGCTACCTCGAGATGTCCCGTGAAGGACTTAGAGGAGTGATAATGTCTCATGAATTATCTTTTCTTTGATTGTTGTTTGTAGATTGTCTTGGAAAAAAGATTGGGGCAATTTTTCTCTTAGTATGATTTAGGACATTCCTTGTTTGAAACTATCTCTTTTATAGTTGGATGACCTTGCACACCCTAGTTTGTATCATAACACAGTGTTTGTTGTCCATTTGTCACATTTTACCACCCAATGATGACTAAATGCAACAAATGACATAGAAAAATATATATCTTTAAGTTGTCTCCACTAAAATCGTGCTAACATCCATGTCTTCCACACTAAAATTTCTTCTATCTACATCTTGACAACATCCTTTGACACACAAAAATATCCTACATACATAACCACGTCAAAAGCATTATAGACATCATCATTGTTGGCAACACAAGGGTAGACAACTGAGAGGTGGGGGTGAATCAGTTGTCACAAAAATTTAAAACTTAACAAACTTGTTATCCTTATAATTAGATATGATCAATAACCATGAAAGCATAAATTAAAAACACATCAAAAACACACATAACACCAATATTTTTATGTGGAAACCCTATTAGGGGAAAAACCACAGTGGAGGTCAGTCCACAAGATTATACCCTATTAAAAGTATAAAGAAATGTAAATGGGGAATGCACATGAATTCAAGCCCATTGCCTAGAGCTCACTGCTCAATTACAAAAGGAAGAATCATTGTCTTACAAAAAATTTGGATTACATCCAGAAGATTTTGAATTGAGAAAATAGCATCTGGTAATGCCTGATTATAGTTCCAGTTAAGCACAGATAATCTTCTCACTCTTCACACTCTTCTTCTACCTTCAAAATATCTAAACATTATTCGCACATAGGACTTGCACACTTTCCATACTCATGCCTTCAAATGATTAAATAGTTTCTTATATATATTTGCAACAAGAAATTACATTGCTACATGTCAGCCTCAATAAAATAATAAAATGAATACAATATGTTGGCCCAAAGCATTAAATATTATTAATGTGAATCAACCAATGTCGGCCACAACATAGTGAAGACCCAAAATAAAATTCTCAAACATGAACCACCTAAAAAAATTATTCCTTGAAGATCCACAACATGCTACAATACCCTATTGGCCAAGAACATGAAAAACATTAACACACAAGAGAAAATTTTGAATCACGAGCACCACGCTCAATGCAGATGTGCAACAAAGATAGAGCACTATCTAGAAACATCCATAAACATCATGAATCACTAGAGAAGCATCCACAGCAAATAAACTTGCTAGAATCACACCATCTTCATTCAGGAACACCAACTGAAGCAACAAAATGTCTGTCAGAATATAAATCTTCATAACTTGATCAAATATTCACACAGAACTCTGAAACTTAATGTGGATAAACTAGATATACTTGACAAGAAACCCTTTAATCCACAACCTTTGATCATCAATGTACTAAGCTAGCCAGTAGTGAACTTCACTTCACCACTGACAACCTGCAACTTATTTCATTACAATTTTCTCAATATCCTCGACATATACAAATTCTAAGACATTAATTCCAATAGTGTTAACATCAATGAAAACCACATATCAACAATACAACCACAACATCCAACAATCTCCCCCTTTGGCATTAATGGCAACACATGATGTGAAAAACACCATCAGTGCAGCTATCTTCAGCACTTACTCCCCCTTAGGTTATGACTCTTCTCTCCTCAACTCTTTCACATGACTCTTATCCCACATGACTCTTCTCCCCCTTTGACATCAATGAAAAATATCTCTTTTCTTCACACAAGCTCTAAACCACATACCTTAACATCTGACTACTCCCCCTGAGTAGCAACCACCACAACATCAATCTGGATCAAGATATGACTATGAAATGCATGGATTGATGCAAGTCAATGTATCTTAGTTCTGATTAGGAGGGGCAATCACCCCTAGCTTCCCTCTAAGATACTCAAAATTATCCTTAGCAAAAGGATTTGTAAAGATATATGTAATATGTTCCTTGGTAGGCACATACTCCAATCTAACTTCCTTTTCACTCTCCTTCTCTCTCAAAAAGTGAAACTTGTTAGATATATGCTTGGTCCTTGAATGCATCACCAGATTCTTACAAATGTTAATTGCACTTGAATTATCACAAAATATAGCAATAGGTTCATTATACACAACTATGATATCTTTCAACATCTTCTTCATCCACAATACTTGAGTACAATTATTAGCAACAACAATGTATTCTACCTCTGCAGTAGATAAAGAAATGGCATTATGCTTCTTACCTAACCATAAATTCAACTTCTTACCCAAGAAAAATGCACCACCACTAGTACTCTTTCTGTCATTCAAATCTCCTGTCCAATCAACATCAGTAAAAGCACTCAAAGTAAGATCATCATCTTTAGGATACCATAGCCCAAAATCAATTGTCTCCTTTAAGTATCTGAAAATCCTCTTCACAATAGTTACATGAGATTCCTTAGGATCAACTTGAAATCTTGCAACAATGCATACAACATTCATGATATCTGGTCTAGTTTGAGTTAAGTAAAGCAATCCACCAATCATCAATCTATATCTAGTCTGATTTGCTTTTAGAGAATCATCATCTTGTGTCAACTTGCATCTGGTCACCATAGGTGTACCAACTGGCTTTGAATCTTCCATACCAAACTTCTTTAACAATTCTTTCACATACTTGGACTAAGATATGAAGATCCCTTTATCTAGCTAAGTAATTTTCAATCCCACAAAATAATTTCATCTCACCAATCATAGACATATAAAACTCATTTTGCATCTCATTAGCAAACTTCATGCACAAACCATCATCTCCTCCAAAAATGATATCATCAACAAAGACTTCAACAATCAAATCTTTATCATGATCAATCTTGAAATACAAATTACTATTAGCAGTACCTTTATGGAATCCAAGCTTCAATAAATACTTGTCCAATCTAGCATACCATGCTCTTGGGGCTTGCTTAAGTCCATACAATTTTTTCTTCAACTAACAAACCATATCACCCTAATCAGTCAATTGAAATCCATTAGGTTGCTCAACATACACCTCTTCTTCTAGTTTTCCATTTAGAAATGGTGACTTGACATCTATCTGATAAAATTTTTAGTTTTTGTAAGCAACATAAGCAAGAAATAGTCTCACAGCTTCAATCCTAGCAACAAGGGAAAAAGTTTCTTCAAAGTCAACTCCTTGGATCTGAGAATATCCTTTGCACGCCAGTCTTTCTTTGATTCTAGCAACTTCACCTTGCTCATTCAGTTTGTTACTAAAGACCCATTTAGTTCCAATTACATTTTTGTCCTTAGGTCTAGGAACAAGAATCCATGTATCATTCTTCTCAATTTAGGGTAATTCTTCTTTCATTGCTTCCACCCAATGTTCATCTTTGCATGCTTCATTCACACTATTAGGCTCAGTCTTTGAAATCAAACAATATTCTTCTACAATTTTTCTCCTAGTCTGAACACCTTTGTTCTTATCACCTATAATATGATCTTTTAAATTATTTAGTCTTACATACCTTGGAGTCTTAGGATGTTCTTGAACTTCTGGCTCTTGTGATCTCTCTTCTGCACTTTCACTAGTTCCTTCCTCTTGATTTTCTTGATTCACTGGAATGATCTAAACTTGATTTTGAGTCTAAACTTTCTTTCCTATGACTAAACTATTATTTTGATCATCTAAATCATATCCACAGGTTTTGGATGGTCTAGCTATGTCTTCGTCAACCTTGACATTTTCACTTTCAACTATTTTCCTCAATCTCTTGTTGTAGCACTGGTAGGCCTTACTCTTAGTCAAATAACCAAGAAATATTCCTTCATCACTCCTAGCATCAAAATTTCCTATTTCTTCATCTCTTTTGATATAGCATTTACTCCCAAATATTTTGAAATATCTAACAGTAGGCTTATGACTAGTCCATAGCTCAAAAGGGGTCTTACCAGTATCACCTTTGACTTGTACCTAGTTGAGGATGTAAACAGTAGTACTCACAGCTTCTCTCCAATAGATATGAGGAAAATTTATTTCTAGCATCATAGTCCTAGCAACATCTTGAACTATCATGTTCTTCCTTTCCACAACTCCATTTTGTTGAGGGGTCTGCGGGGTAGATAATTATCTCTTTATCCCATGCACTTCACAAAACGAATTAAACTCATGGGAAGTGAATTCACCACCTCTATTTGATCTCAAACATTTAATCTTCATACCTATCTTTGTCTCAACCATAGCCTTAAAAATCTTGAATTTCTCTAGAGCTTTAGATTTCTCCCTTAAGAAAGTAACCCACATCAATCTAAAGTAGTCATCAATAAGTAACATGAAGTACCTTTCTCCTTGTAAACTTTTGACACTAGAAGGACCACACAAATTAGTATGACAAGCTCCAACACTTCTTTTGAACAATGTTGTTTTCTCCAAAATGAAATTCTAGTTTTCTTCCCTAATTGACATTCCTTGAATATAGTACTAGTAGGCTTTACCAACTTAGGAAGATCTCTCACTGCCTGAGTAGAACTTATCTTGATAATATTGTAAAAGTTTGCATGACACAATCTCCTATGCCACAAACAACTTTCATCAACTTGAGCAATCAAGCAACTTTTACCAATAGCATTCTGGTGAAAGATGTTACCTTTTGTTTTTGTACCTGAAGCAATCACATTTCTGGAACTCCCCAATATTTTTCACTTTCCATCCTTGAATTGAAGATTGTATCCCTTTTCAACCATTTTTTTGACACTTAAGAGATTATGCTTCAAACCTTCCACATAAAGAACATCATCAGAATTATTCTTACCATCAAGAGAAATACATCCTCTGCCATGGATTACACCTGCTTTGTCATCACCAAATCTTACAACACCACCATCATACTTTTCCAAGCTCACAAATTTTATTTTATCACCTGTCATGTGATGAGAGCATCCACTGTCAATCACCCATTCATCTTTCTCTTCAACTCTGGTTGCTAGAGTTTTCTTCGCATTTGTACAACTAGCAAATTCAGTAGGGGTAGGATCATTTTCCTTGATAGCAATAAATACCCATTCATCTCCACTTGCATTCCCTTTATTAGATTCATCATGTGTTACACCTTCATTAGCAACATAATATCACTTTCTTTGAAATCTAGGCTTATTAGGTCTTGGCTTCAGGGCTCTTTCTGGAAACCTTGATGCAAAATGACCTATCTTATTGCAAGAAAAACATTTAATAGGAAATTTTGTTTTATACTTACCTTCTCCTTGACTTCCCTTTTGACAATAAGTGCTTAAAGCTCCTCTAGCTTTCTCTCCTCTTCAATCTCTCTCATTTCTTCCTCATACTTAAATACCTTTCCAGAGGAACTTTCTCCTAGATCATATTTCTATTTATCTCTACCAAAAGTAGTAGCTTTGAATGCATATTCTATCTTAGGAAGAGCATCAACAAATTCACTCAACTCAAAAGAAGTAAACTTACCAATCAACATGTCTCTAGTTACATTTGTAATAGTTTGAAGCTCCTCAATAGTAGTAGCTTTGACTTTGTATGTAGCAAGCAAGGATCTAAGCACTTTAACAAAAATATCTAATTCTTCCAACTATCCACCAACACATCTAATACCACACACAAGTTCATTCACTCTTTGCATGAAAGTAGTAATGTTCCCATCATCACCCATTCTCAACATTTCATATTTCCCTTTTAGACTTTGCAACTTGGAAATCTTCACATTATCATCACCTTCATACAAAGTTTCCAACATTTTCCATATCTCATAAGTAGTCTTCAAATCCATAACATTTGTCATCTCAGAATTAGTCAAAACACTCAACAATGCTTCCTTGGCCCTGATATTGTACTCAACATCCCTAATCTCAGCAGTAGTAGTAGGACCATTCTGAGGAATAACATACCTATTGCTTGTAATGCTCTAGTAGGGTTCACCAATGCATCTCAGATGGCACTCCATTAAGTCTTCCATAGAGAATAATTTGTTCCATCAAATCTCAGACTATGATTCTTGTATGTCGCCATCCCGGATCACCTCAAGCTATCAAACTTCTTCCAAGAAACTTGCTCTGATAATAATTGTTGGCGACACAAAGGCAGGCAACTTAGAGGGGGAGTGAATTAGTTGTCACAAAAATTTAAAACTTAACAAAATTGTTATCCTAATTCCTAGATCTGATCAATAACCATGAAAGCATAAATGAACAACACATCAGAAACACACATAACACCAATATTTTTACGTGAAAACCCTGTTAGGGGAAAAACCATGGTGGAGGTTAGTCCAAAAGATTATACCCTATTAAAATTATAAAGAAATGTAAATGGGGAATGCACATGCATTCAGGTGCACTACCTAGAGCTCACTGCTCAATTAAAAAAGGAAGACTCACTATCTTACAAAAGATTTAGATTACATCTAGAAGATTTTGAATTGAGAAAATAACATCTGCTAATGCTTGATTACAGTTCCAGTTAAGCACAAATAATCTACTCACTCTTCTTCACACTCTTCTTCTTCCTTCAAAAGATCTGAACATTATTTGCACATAGGACTCACACTTTGCATACTCATGCCTTCAAATGATAAAAAATTGCTTATATATATGATCCACAACAAGAAATTGCGTCGCTACATGTTGGCCTCAATAAAATAATAAAATGAATAAAAACTGTCATCCCAAAACATTAAAGATTATTAATGTGAATCAACCAATGTTGACCACAACATAGTGAAGACCCAAAATAAAATTCTCAAACATGAACCACCTTAAAAAATTATTCCTCGAAGATCCACAACACCCTGTCGGCCAAGAAAATGAAAAAAATGAACACACAAGAGAAAATCTCGAATCACGAGCACCACGATCAATGTAGACTTGTAAAAAAAATATAGAACAATCTAGAAACATCCAAAAACATCATGAATCACCAGAGAAGCATCCAAAACAACTAAACTTGATAGAATCACACCATCTTCATTCAGGAACACCAACTAAAGCTTCAAAACTGTCAAAAAACAAATCTTCAAAACTTGATCAAATTTTTATGCAGATCTCTAAAACTTAACTTCGATAAACTATATATACTCGACAAGAAACCCTTTAATCCACAACCTCTAATCATCAATGTACTAAGCTCGCCACTGACAACCTACAACTTATTTCATTACAATTTTCTCAATATCCTCGACACATACAACTTCTAACACATTAATTCCAATAGTGTTGACATCAATGACAACCACATATTAGAAACACAACCACAACATCCAACAATCATAATAGGCATCATCATATAATTCATCTATAGTGCATTGGAAAATATAAAAATATAGATTGCACCCATATAGCATTATCATTTCATTGCATCATATTTTCACATCATAACATATTAAGCATTTCATGCACATCGCATCATAATCATAGTCCACTATCATTTATCACATTAAATATATATTGCATCAACATTTTATAAGCATTGCATAATCACATCAAATCATTTTGGCATACATTATATTTCCATTTACATTAAACATTCATAATCATCACATTACATAGCATTAAATGCATCCATCTATCATCTAAGCATCATATCATAAACATACATTAAGTCATCCATAATGCATTAACACATAGCATCATCACATAATCATATAGGAATGCATAAACATCATAAATGCATAATCATCCATCACATAATATCATAAACACATAACATCAAAAGCATATCATGAAAATCACCGCCAAAATCATATCATATATATCGCTCCAAATGTTTCATAGTATAATGTCTCAGGGGAATATCGATAGATGTACTTGCCTACATTAAGTTGTAGAGGCAACATAGTTTGAAATTACTTGGACTGATGTGACTAACACTATCTCTATTTTTTGGGATTTTTGCAAGTTATTTTGGATGTTTTTGGATTTTGACATGTTTTTTATTTTTCTGGATTTTGAGGTTTTATGATTTTTTTGTCTTTTTGTCAAATATTTGAGGTTTTTGTCTTTTTGTCAAATATTTTATTTTTTTTGTCTTTTTGTGAGATATAATGACCTTCAACAGAAAGTGTAGGATCTAGTGAAGATGTAGGTCAAGTATTTGCCCCTAGTTGGGTATAAGACAAATTTATTAGGGGTGGGATGGATGAATGCCAATGTATGAAGGGTGGGCATGAAAGATGCAAAACATCAATCATTCCAAGTTATGGAAAGGACAAGTGAGCATTATTATGAAGGACACAAAAAGGGTGAAGTATGGATGCATTATGGGTGAAGTGGAAAGCTAGATAGAAAGATGATAGATGAGGGAGAAGAGATTGACTACACATGGTGCATGTTTGCCAAGATTTCACCATGGTACTTATCCAAAGCACCACTAAAGTGGTTTTCACTATTGGATGAATTATTTTCTCTTTACTATTTTCATGATGATTTTTTTTGTTTTTTGGTGTTACCAAGACACCTATTTGCCAGGTTTTCATCAAGGTAACGATTTAAAAAATATATATATTCAAAAAGTTGCAAAAAAATTTCGAGGAGGCATAGGTCCACTCTGCTTTCATTGGGGCATATTTTGACTGATTTTCTTTGACACAACATGATAAACTGCATTGTATCAAAGAGGGGGAAAATGTAGACACTAAAAACTATACTTGGCCCATGACTTTATTAAATCTCTTTTCATAATTAATAATTGTTACCCCAAACTTTGGTCCTTGAATTTTTTTGAATAGATCCTCTTAAGATGCTAAACTTGTGATGATGGAAATAATTAGCTACAATGCATTCCTCCTAAATAATCTTTACTACAAACGATTTCTCTTCATGTTATTTTTTCAATATAATGACAGAGCATTCATAACAACAAGAGAGATTTTGTATTTACAAGTAAAATGTGGAAGCATAAGTAGGGCATGTGAACTATTTTAGAAAATACCTCCAAGGAATGTGATCTATCGGTTTACAATATTATAGGATGTGCAAATGAGTTGATGTCTCTCAACTTGATTATGCCAGTATTGTCATTCAGGATCTTAAACTTGTAGTATATGTTGTGTTGGAAAATAAGGATTTCATCACTTGCAAGACAATAATCTATGATTTTCGATGAGGAAAGATGATATATGGTTTACCTAGTGGGTGCATTGGAAAATGAATGCTAGCAGTGTTTTAAAGGTTTTCCTAACTATATAAATCCCCACCTAACTTCACACTATCGACACTTTTCTCGCCTGGCTATTTAAAATACTATAAGTAGTGATTTTGCAAAACTATGTAACTTGCCACTTGGAGTTAAATGACTTTCCCATTTCACTACCCACGTAGAGGGACTCACTTTCAAGGTTGTTTCATTAATAATATATAAGCTAATTATCTAGAGTGGGAAGTGATGAAACACCATACAAAGGATGTGATAAGGTCGTGGCAAGGAGAAAGTACTGTGCTATTTGTGTGACACATCATCTTCCTCATTACTCACATTGCCTTTGTATTTGACATAACTTTGTTGCAAATAGAATATATCAACCATGAGAACAAGTGTTTAAAGGTCAAAGAACTTGATAGAATGATTGTGGCTCAAGCCAGTACTTTCAAAATATCATTATCTTTCCAGTGAACTTAGGCATCAAGCTATATACCATGCATCAACTCCATGAAGAACGATCTGTGATGGATAGCTTAAGACTATTTTGTGTTACACATCGCCACCTTGATTCAAGGAGTCTTTCAAGAGTTTCCATGCTTTATAAATGTCTAGTCCATGCTTATGTAGTTGTTAGAGATATGCATGGAGTGATTTCTTGTGTGCAATAAATGGAGGCAGAGAGTGTTGAACTCAACCTGGCTACCTTTAGCATTCTTATCTCAGGCTATTCAAAAATTGGAGGTGGAAGCCCATGCTTGGTAATCTTGATTGAGTTGCTAGAATTCTTCAATGAATGCACAAGGAAAGGAAAAAGTCATCACCTCAAACATTTACCACCATAATATATGGGTATGCAAAATCTAGAGATATAAAGATGACTTTAAAAATAGTTGAACATAAATTAGGAAAATAGCAGTAGAATGACTAAATAAACTACCCAACCAAATATAGGCTCAATTTATCAAGGGATCAAAATTTCTTCAAAATGGTCTTTAAGTGACCTTGAACTGGCATCTATTTAAAATGGAAGTCATCTCTTGGTTTGGAATCAATGAATAGTTAGATGACTGAGGAATCAATGGCGTACACATTCATTGGCAAGTTATAAGCAGGGTACTATCAAGTATATTTATTATTTCTTCAACAGTTATATTGATAGCTTCTGGAAAGGTGTAATGCAGGAAGGGAACAAGCCCCATAAGGAGATAGATAGGCTATTTTGAGCCTGAATTGAATATTTTGTTGAGTCTCAGATTTCATTGTATTAGCACCATGATAATGTTGATATCGAAAGAGAACACTCAAAGAATCAAGTTGCCTTACGCATAAACCTACATATAGTATTGTTGAGAGCCAAAGACTAAGTCTTCAAGGAGTTTTATGACAAATGAGATAACATGTACAAACCTTGTCAATGAATAAAAGTCACAATGCAAGCATTGTTCTAGATCATGTATTCTTCAATGCTTATTACAAATGTTTGACGAAAATTCTAATAATAAATAGAATTATTCTGATGGAGAAGATCGAATTAGTGATACAACATCATGCACGTGACAATATATTTTTAGAGAAATTCAGTGTAGAAAAATGTTGTGTGGTCTCACAACACGCCCCATTTTTCCCCTTGGAAAAATGTGGACCCCCTTTTTTCCTTTTTCTTTGCTTTGGCATCGTTTTGCTGCTCGGTTGGTTGTTGATTTCTCTTTCATTTTCACTTGGCCTCTTTTTTTTGCATCCTTTTGTTTCTCAGATTCAATGTTTTAGTCTTTTCACAAAGTTTAATATGTTACCAAAAACCAGAGTCTCAGAGTCCTATGTTTGTTCCAAGGGGAATTTGTATCTTCGTAAGATTCTAGCTCCGCTCGGTATTTCACTAACTAGAGTTGTCAACCCTAGTAATTTCCTTTTTTACAAAAGTCCAGTATTTTTATTGTTTCCTTCTCTCGAAAGTCGGAAATTGGAGAGTCTATTGTTGAAATTGTCAATCTATCATTTCAACTCAGTTTTTGGTCTTTCCTTTCATTCCAATTCTCTCTTTCTTTATAGGGTATTTCCTGGATCCTGGTGTTTGTTCTTTTTCAAAGGAAATACTAGGAAGCTTTAATCCTGGTGATCACTAATCAATCACGTATCTTTAATGACATATACCTTGCAAAGAATCAGCATGACACCTGATTTCCACGTATGATCATTGTGTTGTCTTTCTTCTCTAGTAGCGAGCCAACACATAAATATAGGTGTTCCTGATTTGGACCATAATTCATAATAATTGCACCTTTATTCAAGGAATTAAAGAAAAATAATAGGTAATAAATGAAGGTGGTGAACTACTTATGTACTTGGCACCACCTCAAGCATGCAATTGCTTTTGTAATACTCCACTTCATGTCATATTGCAAATTTGTGGACATTGAATTAACGAAACAACATTGGCATGCAAGGAGAGGTAAATTTTGAGAAACCAAGACACAACTACCAAGGGTTTTAAAGTTGCATTCTGAAAGATCACCATTATTAACTAGAAACAAGTATGTTTTGAATAACTGATATTTTTGTTAAGTGTTTCTCAAGCTAAACAAATCTTGCTAATGGTATTTCCATTTAGAAATTGAAATGTTGCTTACTCTCTAGTTTCTTGAATTTAATCGAAAATGAATTGAAAGTTTTATAAATTGTAAGTTTTGGTTAAATTAAACCCTAGCTCACACACAAGACACATATTCTAAAAATTGTAGAACACATTATACATAAAATGAGTACTTCAGATGCAGGACTAGAAGATGAATTTAAGTATTGCAATTCACAATCTGTACCCATCAATGTAGTGGTCATAGACACTCATATGGGATGGTCTTCCAACATTGAAATCCGTTCACATCTATTACAAGAGAATGCTTCTTAATGTACCAAGAATGTTGTGGAAAATGGGTTACTTCCTGCAGGAGGGTTTCTGTGAGTGATGGAGGCTCCTGAATTAGTTATGCAATGTATAAATCATTAGAACCCAAGCAAGAAGATCGTTGAGAAATAAGGGAAAATTTACGTAGACCTATCACAAAAAGGAATCATATACACGTTCGGTCTCCCCATTTACACACAAATGTTCAATGTTGACATAAAGGCTAAAACCAAGATATATCAAAATGTTGAAGAACATAATATAGAAATTATGAGCACCCAATGGTGCCAAGATCCAATTACTCAATAGACCAAGGTAATTTAGAGGTCTATGTTTAAACAAGAAATGTAAGATATTATAACTTTGCTAAGCAGAGTAGCTAGTTTAAGAGATGCAAGCAAATTTGAACCCTAGATGTTTGTGATAATATATCGCATGATGGAGGGTCCAGTAGAATTGCATTGGGGAAAGCTAATAAGCGATAGACTACATGAATAGATTACTACATTTCCCAAAACTAGATGCTTCTACATTTCATCCTATGCTATTTACTCTTGTGTTGTGAGAGCCAGTAAACAAGGGTTGAGAAATTCGCCCTGGGCACAAAGGTTGGTAACAAGTTGATATATGCACATCTACCCTAGATCAGCATCCATGGGTATAAAGATGACTACAGGAAAGTTAATGATTTTTTCTACATGAAATTGGTTAAAACAATGGAAGGTGATAAAGCTAAAAGATTATCCAGGGAAGCACAAAGTGCCATTTGGCCAATGGGAGGTTGGTACATATAGTTCCAAACTTACTCCTAAATTAGAGTGGAGGGATTTGATGGACATCCATTCATTTTTCCTAGGTATCCTATAGATAAAATTGTTTGATTGGAATTAGTGAGACAATTGAAACTGTCTCAGGCTCTTCATAGCCATGCTCAGAAAAAGGCCTCTTTTAAATTTCCCATTACAATAGGAAATTATAAGTGCAGTGCAATTAAAGTAACTGACTTGTGTGAAGAAGAAATTAGGAAATACCATTTTGAAGAGTTCCCACTCCAGAGAGTGTATTATGATATTGAAGGAAATATTGCTAAAAATACAACTAGTTTTCGTGCTCATGTGTCACATTTTGAAGACTATTGGCATAACTATGAGGACGAGCATGTGGTAAGAAGAAGAAAATATGAAAGATTGTCTCTAATATTTTCCCCAATGCTCAAGCTTTATGATATTCCAGATC
The DNA here is from genome assembly GCA_007258455.2 of Sequoia sempervirens. Taxonomy (NCBI): domain Eukaryota; kingdom Viridiplantae; phylum Streptophyta; class Pinopsida; order Cupressales; family Cupressaceae; genus Sequoia; species Sequoia sempervirens. The sequence goes on along the minus strand of VDFB02109042.1, from coordinate 78,057,135 downwards.
AGTTGGAAAAAGATGACGGCCAGGTGTTGAACAAGTTCTACAATGAAGACAAGGTATACGATGAACCCATTCTAGACTGAGGTGTTGATGATGAAGATATGACATCAATTGATGAGTTCACCAGACCAGTATTAAGGTATACTCAACAATGGATCGATGATTTCTACACATGTTTGAGAGAAAGAGGAATTGATTGTTTCTTTTCAGAAGATAAAAGGAGGAAGCATAGAGATGAGATAGCATTTGAAAGTGGAGAGCCTACAAAGAAGAGAAGAAAAACTAGTAAGGTGCTCCAGGTATAAGAATTGAAGAAAGAACCCCTAAAACTATAAGACAAGAAGTTCCCATAAAACCATCTGATAAACAGAAAGGTGCAGAAATAGGTAAAAATAAATTAAAAGTAAGACCTAAAGGTGCATCTTCCTCAATAGCAAAACCACGAACAAGAGTGGTTATTGATGAAGGAGTAAGAGCAATAGAAAATGTTGGTACTCAAACAAGGTTTGCATCTCAAAGGGCTACAACATTGTTTAATTCTCCCCCTTTTGTTAATATGACCAGTATGAAACAAGCATTGGGAGGGGATCCTATAGATTTAGTAGAAATTTCTGAAGAAGATGAAGCCAAAATTAAAGAATAGGTGGACAAATGGGGTGCTATGTGGGAGAAAGTGAAAGAAAATAAGTCTAAATACAAACCCATGGCACATCTAGTGACAAAAGAAATTTAGGATGAAGTTTTTAATCCCATAAATGTTGAAAAAGATGAGTTTATTCAAGGAATGCTTACCTTAGAGGCAGGAAACCCTAGCGTACTTGAAATGGAAATAGGGGAGACTGTAGAACAAGATCCTATTGATGAAAGAATTGTTGAAGACACTCTTGATTCCCAGCCTTCACTTGGGAATGTGCCAATTTTTTATGAACATTCACAGGTCTTTGAAGAACCAGAGAAAGGCCATGATAAAGCTGAAATTGAAATTGAAATTATAGAAGAGGAAGCTACATAGTTTTTAGGAGAAGGAATTGAAAATGAAGAGAATCTTGATGTAGTAGTGAATAAAGAAGATAATGTTTAGAGAGATGAAGTGGAAAATCTAGATAGACAAGAAAATATAAGTCTTCAAACAAATGAGGTAGTGTCAAACCCTACTACTCCCAAATCTATGCCAGATATCATTGAAGAAATTCCCATTTCAAACAATGTGACAAGTCAAAGAGAAGAAGTTCCTGAAACAAGTGGTAAACTTGAAAAAAGAAATGTTACAAAGGTACAACAAGAAGATGATCCTCTTGATTGGTTAATTAGAGAATTAGCTTCTCCAATGGAAGTGGAAATATTGCCTCTAAATTTGAATAATTTCATGCAAGAAGTAGATACTCCTAAACCTAGGTGCGGAGCAGAGGAAAAACATGTCATAAGAAGAAATGCAAATGGCAATATGACTATTCAAATAGATACTCCAATATATAATAAGGAAAAACATGAAATAACACCTAAGGAGTATAAGATAACAAGTATTAACCTTGGACACTCATCTTGGCAACAAGAGTCAGAGGAAATAAAAGTGAATTTAAATGCTACTGTTGCTAGAGTACATAAATACAAGCAGAAGAAAAGAGAATTGAAAGAACGGGTTGCTACCTTGGAACATTTTATAAAGTCATTAACTTTATCCGATCGAGAGAAAGCTGAACTGCCCCAACATCCAGTGTTGATGTCACAAGAACAAGTAGATGCAATTGAAGAAATTCATCATAAAATGAATATTTTTGAAGAATGGATTGAGTACTAGGTAAAGAAACGAGAAGAATTTATTATAGATGCAATAAAGAAGTAAAAGGAAGAATACCACCATTCAAAGAAATCCAAAAGATTTGAAGACGAATATAGATTTCACTAGGAGTAGGTCATCAAAGAAAGGCAAAACATTGAACTTCTCATGCAATCAGATATCCAAGAGTTAATACAGGGTGATGTAATATCAGAACATGAACTTCCACTACCAGAAAAATGGAAGAAATTGTTGAAATGGGAAGGTGACATGTTAATAGAATGTATCAAAGGATTTGAAAAGGTCACCATGTAATGCAAAAAATTGATTGGTGAAAATCAAGAATTTATTGAAGTACTAGCATGTCTAGGTTTTGATCCCAAAATATTAGGATGGGAAGGAAAATAAGCTAAAGCATTCAAGGAATAGAAAGAATAAATAGAGATCATGTTCAATTGTTGACGCGAGAGGTCATTGATGAGATAATACAATGCATAAATATTATAGCCAAGTATGAAGCAAACAAAGTGCAGAAGAATGATATCATACTCCAAGTAACTGAAGAATATATTAGGCTCAAGCTCACTTGGAAAGAAATGCAAGGGATTTCAAAAGAAAAAATACATCAATTATTAAGTGCTTTTTGAGAGTATCAGTTGAAGAAAGGTGAATGAAGAATCCTGAAGCCCGAGTCATGAGTGAAAATAGAAAGAACTAGATACCGAATACTAGAAGCATGATGAAGTTTTAGTTTGATTCTAATTTTGAGTTTGTAGGTTGATCCTAGTCCTTGTAGATGTTATTTATTCTGGTGTTTTGAAAGAGAGCTGGTAGGCTCAACTAATACAAAGTATTCATGCAGGAGTATGAAGAAAAGTGTTGCTGCAGATAAAGTCAAAGCCTTGACTTATTCTAGGATGTTCTTGATGACAATTGGCAGATGCCGTGTTCCACATTTTAATTTTTTATTTCTGATTCTCTGGATAGAATTTTATGTTGAAATTTTGGGGCCTTGTTCCAATAAAAGGACGTCTCCTCCCTCATTTTTATTTTAAGTTCAGAATTTGTGGATGTTGGAGGAGCATAAACTTTTAAGTTTTGTTCTTTTTTCCTATTTTTTGAACCATTTCAGCATAAAACTTTGTATGCACATAGACATTAATTGATATCAGAGCTTGTTAGATAGCTACCTATCTCAGTATCTTTTTTAGCTTGTTTTGTTAGTTCGGTCGAACAAGACTATATGCTACATCATTTAAGGGTGCATACAGAACCTACTCAGTGTCCAAAAATGAAACCCTCTCTTTAAAAGCTTGCACCATTTTATATGTAGTTGTGAAGAAATATGGTGAAGTATAAAGTGGTTTGCTTTGTTTTAATTAATTCTTTGGGCATCCATGGAGAATAACCAGGAGAAACTTTTAATTTTCAATATTTTTTTATGCTTTTTTTTAGAATAGATGTTTAAATATTTGAAAATGTTCCAAAATTTAAATGAATGGAAGAAGTTTTATTGAAAATATTTTATTTTTTGATAAATTTGTTGAATGCTTAATGCTAAATATACTTAAGTGATAGCAAAGGATTTGTTATGTTCATGAAATATTATTGTAAAATCTTTTGATTTAATGATGTTATTATATGAATGAAGTGGAAATTTTGTGTGTGATGCTTATAATTCTTAGTAAAGCTAGAAATAACCATAGTCCCTTTGAGATTAACAACAATATCACATCAGTACCTGAGAGCAACCCTAGTGCAACCATGACCTGGTTATCAGAGACTTGGGATTGAACGAAAGCCAATATTGTCCTTGTAATGAAAAATTACCCTTTAGGTTGTCTTTGTTCCATATATTTCAAGAAGGATAGGCTCTTTGTGGTCTTGTTTGTGAAGAATTTATTCGCCCTATTTGTTGTGTGTAAAATTGTCATCAATAGGAACTGACGCTAGAAGCAAGGCCTATTGTTGTCATTTTTGGTTTTATTAGGTTTTAAATTGGATTTCTATAGAACCACTAGATCTTGGACTGGTGATCCTCATGTGAATTTAATCGATTTTAATGGTTGAACATCATCTAGACCTCAAATTTCTGGAAGCTTAAGTGCAAGTTCGAAGAATCCAACTATTGTTACACCACCACCTCCTATAGTAATGAAATTCTTTAATGTGGAGTCACCAATTCAATTTGTTGTAGACAATGATTTACCAAAAAATCCTAACAAGTTGTGTCCTAAATATTATTTTCATAAACATGTGGAAGAACATATTAGTATATTCAAGGATACATGCTTTAGAGTGAGGATTCAACATGAAGATGCCATATGTAGGTTGTTCCCATACACCTTGATGAAGTTTACCAGTAGTATATCAACCTGCCTCATAATTCTATTAGATCATGGCAAGACATGGAAACTCAATTTTTAGCTAGATTTAGAACACTGATTGACCCTACTTTGTTATATCATCAATTTTCTCAAATCAAGAGGTTTGAAGGCAAACCTATAACTGATTTTAATGATAGATTTCAAAAGGATTATTCTAGGCTACAAGCACCTTATGTAGTGGATAATTTTTTTGCTATCACAGTTTATTATACAATAGTAGATTCTTTAACTGCTATGTTTGTGAAGCGAAGAGAAAATCCTCCCACTACTTTACCAGAAGCCTATGTTGAAGCCGTAAATGTGAATTTAGAAATGAAACATCTTGGAAATGGATCATTCACAAATGGTAGAAACAGATTGAATATTTACCTTACCCCAAATGCAAATAGAGTTATTATAGGTCATCCTTTGGATCCTAATGTTTATCCTACAGTGGTCTAAAATGGGACATCTCCTCAAAGTACTTTCTTTCAACCAGTAAATAGTCAAGCTTTAGTCCCTCACCCTAGTCTAGCTATTACAAAGCTACATCCTAATGGAAATTCCTTTTTCTCACAACCTCAAGAAAATCAAAATTTCAAGATTTCTGAAGAAAAAGAAGACATGAAGGAAGTTATAGTTCAACTCAAAAGATTAACCACAAAGGTTACTCAATTAAGGAATCAAAATTTCTATGCTCAGAATAATAATCATAATTCTCAAAATTGAATGTATAATGCTCCCAGGCCACCTAGACCTTGGAATACACACCCTAATATTGGGGGAGTGTCAACGCCTTTATATAATCCTGATTCAACTAATGAAAAGTCTACATCAAAAGTGAATTTATCCAACCTCGCGATGAATAATTGGTGTAGAATTCATAATGCAAATGCTCATGCTGAAGTAGATTGTTCACAATTCAAAATTGCTCAATTTTTTTTCTTTTTGCTACACATTACAATGAACATAGTGATTCCCATCATCCTAAAGGAAATGAATTAGTTCCGATAGGATATGACTCTGCTCTAGTCCAAGAAAGTTATGAAAGTTTCAAATCACCCACTGCTATTACAAGTCATGCTCATGAATATGAAAGTGATAGTTTGACTATGACTTTGGAAACATATACTTTTCCTTACTAGGATGAAAATGAGCCTCAAGAAGAAATGGACGAAACACATGCCTTCCAACAATATCAAAAGGGACATAATTACAATACGAGGAATAATGTTAATAGTGGAGATAAATTCAACGAGCCTTTAACAACATCTATCTCTCCTAATAACTTCAATACTCCACCTAACGATAAATCAAGCAATAACCTAGGGTTTCCTAAGGTAACCTCTTGCTACAATTCATCAAATGCTTCAAAAGGTGAAAAAATAGATTTCACCAATCAAAATAATTTGACTCATTATTTAGCGAAAGAAATTAAGAAGGTAAAGATTAGCCTTTCTCTATTGGAATTGCTTAAGACACCTATGATCAAGAAAGCTTTCTTAAACACTTTAGAAGATTTTCCTAAAGAAAGAAAATTCAAAGAAATCCAAGTGAAAGATAGCCAGGCTAAAACAAAAGATAAAAACATTGTTCCCATAGCAAATGCACAAGTAGCCTTTTACAAAGGAAAATCAGAGTCCCCACCATTTTTGCTAACTTTGAGAATATTTGGTAAGAATATTCATAACTGCTTACTAGACTCTGGAGCATATACTAATGTGATGGCATTATCCATATGTCAGACATTAGGGTTAACTCCTAAAAGTTCTTTAAAGAAAGTCACTCAACTTGACAAGACAGAGGTAAATGTAATAAGAGAGTTGACTAATATTCACATGCAATTGGCTTCTGATCCTAGAATCCAATATTACATTAAAATTCAAGTCATGGAGATACCTGATACTTACGATATGCTTTTAAGTAGAGATTGGTCCAAAACATTGAATGGATACATGGCTATCGACTTCTCACATATGTGGTTACCATGGAAGGGAGTTCCTAATCAAATTAGGACTAAAAGAGAACCACATATGAAATACATGATTATAGATTATAATTAGAAAAATGAAGTTCTATACATTGATGTAGAACCAGGAGTTTACAAAATGCAAAATTCAGGAGTTAAAATTGAAGAAGTTTTCACCTGTGATGCTAAGAAATCTAATGAACTGACTCCTAGAACAGATGTTTTAATTGAATCAGATTGTGATTCTTTTGAAGAAGAGAATGGTCCTTATGAGAAATTTTAGAAGAATATTATTGCAAAAGCTCAAGAGAACGGTAAAATCAAAATTTCACTAAAAAGTTTGTTGTTGCAGGATTGGTGTGGGTTGCATAATGTTGCACACTCAGAAAAAAACTGTATGATGTGTCTAGAGATAATTCACATAATTGAAAATCGGTATTGTCCAGAACTTGATAATGTTAAAAGAACTGAATTAGAAACATGTAAAGATAAATTTCAAGACATACAGACTGAAAATATTTATTCAATGATATCAAAAAATGGTAAAGTATTAGCTACAAATGATCAAGCCTGGATTCTTAAATTTGATGGATCTAAATCTAAACAAGGAATGGGAATCTGAGTTGAACTTATTAGCCTACAAGGTAGGTATTTTCTTGTTGCATATCGATTGCAATTTCAATGTACTAAAAATGTGGTAGAATATGAAGCCCTTATACATGGCTTGATCCTAGCAATCAAGAAGAAATTAAGAATCCTTGAAGTGTTCGATGATTCAAAATTGGTGGTTAAATAGGTCCAAAAGCAATATATTTTCCACTATAAGAATTATCTAATTATCAACACAATGTATGGGATTTAATCAAATAAGTCAACGCATTCTACATTACTCATATCCCTAGATGATTCAATTAGAGAGTCAATGCTTTAGCTACTGCTACTAATACTTTAGAACCTTTAGAGACCTTAGATCTAAAAAGATTCACAGTTGAGCTGGTATAGTTACCTTCAATTCCTGATAATGTAACTAATTTGCAGGTATTTGAAGATGATCAACACATATTGGAATTCATCACTAATTATGGTATTTTCGAAGAACAAATAATTGAAGAGATAGATCATCCTGATGACAAAATTCAAGATGAAGAATTGACTCAAGCCAGAGATAATAACATTTCAAAAGGAATAATTGAGTTAGAATGATTATTCGACATTGACCAGATAGTCAGACAAAAATATTTACCTCCAAGTGATGGAGGACTATCTAAGTTATACAATTTGCATACTAAAGAAGATCCTAAGAATGTGCTCATAGGAAAGGTTTGTATTGAAGAAGAGAAGAGAGATATTGCTCAGGCACTCAAAGACTACTGGAAATTCATAGCAAGGACATATGAAGACTTGAATAATTGTGACACTTCCATCATTACACATACTATACCATTGAAGCCTAATGTGAAGCCTTTTTGACAGAAACAACATCCAATAAATGCACTCTTAGAGACTTTAATTCAAAAGGAAGTTCAAAAACTTTTATTGGCCAAGATAATTTTTCCTATTAGACATTCTACTTGGGTGGAAATTTTGGTCCATGTAAGAAAGAAAAATAGACATATACGACTGTGCATAGATTTCCAAAATCTCAACAAGGCATCTGAAAAAGACAATTATCCACTACCCTCACTTGAAGAAGTGCTACAGATAGTTAATGGTTTGCAAATGATGTCCTTTTCAGATGGATTTTCTAGATATAACAAAGTAATGGTAGCAAGGGAAGATCGGATGAAAAAAAAATTCACCACGAAGTGGGGAACTTTCACTTACAAAATGATTCCATTCGGATTAATAAATGTTAGGGCTACATTCCAGAGAGCAATGGACTATGCTTTTCGAGAATTAATAGGAAAATGCATCATTATTTACATGGACTACCTTATAGTATTTTCCAAAGATAGAAGAGACCACGTTTGAGATCTAAAAATGATACTACAAAAGTGGTGAAACCTATGGAGTTTCATTAAATCCAAAAAAATGTATTTTCAGGGTGATTGAAGGTAAGTTACCGAGACATGTCATTTCTGAACACGATATTTCAATCGACCCAAACAGAGTGAATACATTACTCAAGCTATAGCCCCCAAGGAGTAGAAAAGAATTGAAGTCATATTTCAGTAAGATTAATTTTGTTCGAAAGTTTATTATAGGATTCACCAAAATAGTGAAACCACTCAATGATATGTTGAAGAAAGATGCCAAAATAGAGTAGACAAATGAAGCTAAGATCGCCTTTGAAACTATAAAGACTGCAATCACAAATATTAGTAAGCCCGAATTTTGTTAAACCTTTTTATATTTATTCTTTAGCTTCTAGTCACACTTGTGCAGCAGTATTAACAAAAAAAGGTAAAAATAAAGAAGAAAAACCAATTTATTTTATAAGCACTCCATTTAAGGAAGCAGAGATGAGATATACAGATATTGAGAAATAAGCCTTTGCTTTGGTCAAAGTAGTATGCAAGTTTAGACATTGCATCCTCAGAAGTATAGTCAAATCTATTTTTCCAAATTCAGTGGTTAAAATGTTGTTAACATAGAGAAATCTTGAAGAAAAGAGAGCCAAATGGATCACCATTTTACAAGAATATGATTTAGAAATCATACCCATGAGGTTGGTCTGGGGACAAGATTTGGTTAGATCTCTTGTAGAAATAGACCCAAAAATTTTGAGTCAACAATACACTTTGGATGTAAAGGATCAAGAAGACTAGTATTCAAACATCTGGCATTATTTGGTTAGCCATACTTTCCCTGACCACATGCAAAGAAATCAAAGAAGAGCCCTCAAGAAAAAATCACAGAGTTACATGATTAAAGGAGGAGCTCTATTCAAAATAAATCATGAAGGAATTTATTTAAGATGTTTAAATAGAGTAGAAGCTAATAAAGTGTTGCAAGAATAGTTACATGATAAATTTGGAACAACTCACAGAGCACCCCTAGCTACTGCACACCTCATTTTGAGTTACTACTGGCCAAGAATTTTTAAAGATACTTATTAACACATCAAACATTGTTATACGTGTCAAACAACATTAGGCAAAGGAAGATTCAATGCTCAACCATTACAACCGGTGATAGAGATGCTCCCCTTTTCACAATGGGGACTAGACTTTATTGGAACCATCAATCCACCATCTTTCATTGGTCATAGATTTATACTAACTGCTATAGGCTATTGTACCAGATGGATATAGGCATGTCCTAGGAAGCAATTCACTACAAATGTGGTCATGAAATTCTTGGAAGACAATATTATCACCAAGTTTGGAATTCCATATGCATTGGTATGTGATAACGACCCCACTTTTGCTTCATTGAAATTTTCTAATTGGGTATTTGAATATGGCATAACACTAAATTTTTCATCTAACTATTATCCATAGGGAATCGGATTAGCTGAATCATCAAATAAGAATTTGTTAGATATAATTAGAAAATTGATTGAAAATAACCCTAGGGAATGTCATTCTTTGTTAAAATTTTCCCTTTGGGTAGATCATACTAGGATGAAAGATGCATTTAGGGAATTCTCCTTATCATTTGGTCTATGGGGTAGATCACATACTACCAATAAACTTAAAAATCCCTACTTGGAATTTTGCACAAGAATATATTGGATTAGACGACCAAACAGAAGCCAAATTGTTACAATTGATGCATTTAGATGAGAAATATACTTGAGCTATAGATAATTTTGCTAGGCATCAATTTGTGGTAAAAAGATGGTTTGATAAACAAGCTAGATTAAAGACTTTACAATATCCGATTTGGTCTTATATTGGAATAAAGCTCACAAATGTAAAGGTGAACATGGTAAATTCAACAAATTATGGACAGGCCCATACCAAATTTCTGAAATCTTGGGTGATAGTACTTATAGGTTGAAGTCTTTGACTAATGAAGATATCCCATTGCATGTCAATGGGAAGTTCCTAAATCATTATTTCTAGTCATAAGTAAATAGTTTTTCTTGTAAATAGTTTTTTTTTGTAAATATTCATTTGTTTCTTTTGTTTTTCTTTTTTTGGGGTGTTGCATCATTTGACTTTACAGTAACTGGAAACCTTTGAAGGTCTACAAGTCAATAGAAAGTCAACTCTAGAACTTTAGTCTATATCCTAACCAAAAATAGTCTTCCATTTATAAATTGTTTGAGAATTGTTCAATTCTTTATACTCTGATTAGCATGAATCATTCAGTTGATGTTGAGTTACAAATGAATACATTTAAATAATTCTACTGAAATTTGGGATAATAGTTATTTGCATTAATTGAAAAATCAAAAGACTACCTTTGCTACCACTGTAATTCCCAACCTAATAACGGTGCTTCATTCCCTACAAGTTGATAAAAGAGCTATCATGGAAATATCAAAAGTAAAAATGAGCTATCATTGCTATATCTAAAAAAAAAATAGATATCAACTCTTTAGGCTGTCCAAATAACTCTACCGGGGCTATAGATGCCTGATCGACAGTAGAGCTATGTTTGGGGGAATTATGGAGATAACCTTGCTGGGGCTATGGATGCTTGACTGGTAGCAAGGCTCTATCCTTGGTTGACTTAAAAGGAATTTTCATATTATGTAGATTAATGCAAACATTTGCTATTTCTAAGTTTATTGTGGTGGAAATAATCAATTGCACACACGTGAGCTCAGTAATACTTAATCTTGCATGCTAACCAAAGTAAAATATGAATGTGCAATATGGATTCTATGATTTATAATTAGAAGACTACAGAAAGTCGGTACATTGATGTTAGATCTAGAATTGAATTTCTATTGTTTTGTTTAGTTTTATTGGTTGCTAGTTGTTGTGTGGTCTCACAACACGCCCCATTTTTCCCCTTGGAAAAATGTGGACCCCCTTTTTTCCTTTTTCTTTGCTTCTCTTTTTTCTTTCATTTGCTTTGGCATCATTTTTCTGCTCAGTTGGTTGCTGATTTCTCTTCCATTTTCACTTGGCCTTTTTGTTGTTGTATCCTTTGGTTTCCCGGATTCAATGTTTTGGTCTTTTCACAAAGTTTAATATTTTACCAAAAATCGGAGTCCCGGAGTCCTACGTTTGTGCCAAAGGGAATTTGTATCTTCATATGATTCTAGCTCTGCCTAATATTTCACTGTCTGGAGTTGTCAATCCTGGTAATTTCATTTTTTACCAGAGTCTAGTATTTTTATTGTTTCCTTTTCTCGAAAGTTAGAAATCAGAGAGTCTATTGTTGAAATTTGTCAATCTATCTTTTGAACTCAATTTCTAATCTTTCCTTTCGTTCTAGTTTTCTCTTTCTTTACAGGCTATTTCCCGGATCCAAATGTTTTTTCTTTTTCAAAGGAAATACCAGAAAGATTTAATCCTGGTGATCACTAATCGATCATGTATCTTTAATGACATATACCTTGCAAAGAATCAACATGACACATGATTTCCATGTATGATCATCACGTCGTCTTTCTTCTCTAGTAGTGAGCCAATGCAGATATTTAGGTGTTCATGATTTGGACCATAATTTGTAATGATTGCACCTTTATTCTTGGAATTAAATCGAAATAATGGGTAATTAATGGAGGTGAAATACTTATGTACTTGGCACAACCTCAAGCATGCAATTGCTTTTGCAACACTCCACTTCACGTCATATTGCAAATTTGTGAAGGACATTGAATTAACGAAATGCCATTGGCACACAAGGAGAGGTAAATTTTGAGAAACCAAGACACAACTACCAAGGGTTTTGAAGTTGCATTCTGAAAGACTACCACTATTAACTAGAACCAGGTATGTCTCGAATAACTGATATTTTTCTTAAGTGTTTCTCAAGCTGAAAAATATTGATAATGGTATTTCCATTCAGAAATTGAAATGTTGCTTACTCTCTGATTTCTTGAATTTAATCGAAAATTTTATAAATTGTAATTTTTTGCTAAATTCAACCCTAACTCGAACGCAAGACACATATTCTAAAAATTGCAAATCACATTATACACAAAATGAGCACTTTAGATGCAAGACCAAAAGATGAATTTAAGTATTGCAATTCACAAGTCATACCCATCAACGTAGTGGCCACAGGCACTCATAGGGATGGTCTTCCAACATTGAAATATGTTCATGGCTATTACAAGAGAATGCTTCTCAATGTACCAAGAATGTTGTGGCAAATGGGTTACTTCCTACAGGAGGGTTTCCACCAACGATGGAGGATCCTGAATTAGTTATGCAATGTATAAATAATTACAACCCAACCAAGAGGATAATTGAGAAAGAAGGGAGAATTTACGCAGACCTATCACAAAAAGGAATTAGATACACTATTGGTCTCCCCATTTACACACAAATGTTCAATGTTGACATAAAGGCTAAAACTAGGATATATCAAAATGTTGAAGAATGTAATAGAGAAATTATGAGCACCCAATGGTGCTACAAGCCAATTACACAACAAACCAAGGTAATTTAGAGGTCTATGTTTAAACAAGAAATGCAAGATATTATAACTTTGTTGAACATAGTAGTTATTTTAAGAGATGCAAGAAAATTCAAACCTTGGATGTTTGTGATAATATCCCGCATGATGGAGGGTCATGTGGAATTGCATTAGGGAAAGATGATAAGAAACAGACTAAATGAATAAATTACTACATTTCCCAAAACTAGTTGCTTCTACATGTCATCGTATGTTGTTTACTCATGTGCTATGAGAGCCAGTAAATAAGGGTTGAGAAAGATTGGTACCCTGGGCACAAAGGTTGGTAACAATTTGATATATGCACATCTACCCCAGATTACCATCCATGGGTATAAAGATGATTATAGGAATGTTAATGATTTGTTCTCCATGAAACTGGTTAGAACACTAGAAGGTGATAAAGCTAAGAGATTATCCCTGGAAGCACAAAGCGCCATTTGGCCAATGGGAGGTTGGTACATACAGTTCCCAAATTACTCGTACATTAGATTGGAGGGATTTGATGGACATCCATTCATGTTGCCCAAGTATCCTACAAATAAAATTGTTTTATTAGAACTAGTGAGACAGTTGAAACCGTCTCAGGCTCTTCATAGCCATGCTCGCAAAAAGGCATCTTTTAAATTTCCCATTACAATAGGAAATTATAAGTGCAGTACAATTAAAGTAATTGACTTGTGTGAAGAAGAACTAAGGACATACCATTTTGAAGATTTCCCACTCCAGAGAAAGTATTATGATATTGAAATAAATATTGCTAAAAATATAGTTGGTTTTCATGCTCATGTGTCACATTTAGAAGACTATTGGCATAACTATGAGGACGAGCACATGGTAAGAAGAAGAAAATATGAAAGAATGTCTCTAAGATTTTCCCAAATTCTAAGGCTTTATGATATTCTAGATCACTTGGAAGAAGATGATGGCCAGGTGTTGAACAAGTTTTATAGTGAAGATAGGGTATACGATGAACCCATTCTAGACCTAGGTGTTGATGATGAAGATATGACATCAATTTATGAGTTCACCAAACCAGTCTTAAGGTATACTCAACACTAGATTGATGATTTCTGCAAAGGTTTGAGAGAAAGAGGAATTAAGCCTATCTTTTCAGAAGATAAAAGGAGGAAGCAAAGAGATGAGACAACATTTGAAAGTGGAGAGCCTATGGAGAATTGAAGAAAAACTAGTAAGGCAACTCTAGGTATAAGAATTGAAGAAAGAACCTCTAAAACTATAAGACAAGAAGTTCCCATAAAACCATTTGATAAAAAAAAAGATGTAGAAATAGGTAAAGATAAATTAAAAGGAAGACCTAAAGGTGCATCTTCCTCTATAGAAAAACCAAGAACAAGAGTGGTTATTGATGGAGTAGGAGCAACAGAAAATGTTGGTACTCAAACAAGGTCTACATCTCAAAGGGTTGCCAGATTGTTTACTTCTCCCCCTTCTGTTAATATGGCTAGTATGAAACAAATGTTGGGAGGGACTCCTGTAGCTTTAGAAGAAATTTTTGAAGAAGATGAAGGTAGAAGACAAATGGGGTGATATCTGGGAGAAAGTGAAAGGAAAGAAGTCTAAAGACAAACCCATGGCACATCTAGTGACAAAAGAAAATTAGGATGAAAGTTCTAATCCCATAAATTTTGAAGAAGAATAGTTTATTCAAGGAATGCTTGCATCAGAGGTAGGAAACCCTAGCATACTTGAAATGGAAATAGGGAAGACTGCAGAACAAGATCCTATTCATGAAAGAATTGTTGAAGATACTCTTGATTCCTAGACTTCGCTTGGGAATGTGCCAAATGTTGATGAACATTCAGGTCTTTGAAGAACCAGAGAAAGGGCCCCATGCTAAAATTGGAATTGAAATTGAAATTATAGAATAGGAAGCTGCACAGTTTTTAGGAGAAGGAATTGAAAATGAAGACAATCCTGATGTAGTAGTGAATAAAGAATATAATGTTCAAAGAGATGAAATGGAAAATCTGGATAGACAAGAAAATATAAGTCTTCAAATAGAGGAGGTAGTGTAAGACCATACTAATCCTAAATCTTTGAAGAAATTCCCATTTCAGACAATGTGACAAGTCAAAGAGAAGAAGTTCCTAAAACAAGTGGTAAACAAGAACAAATAAATGTTACAAAGGTACAACAAGATGATGATGCTCCTGATTGGTTAATCAGAGAATTAGCTTCTCCAATGGAAGTGGAAATATTACCTCTGAAATTGAATAATTTCATGAAAGAAGTACATACTCCTAAACCTAGGCGCAGAGCAGAGGCAAAACATGCCATACAGAGAAATGTAGATGGAAATAGAACTATTCAGATAGCTACTCCAATAGTTGATAAGGACAGACATGAAATAACGCCTAAGGAGTATAAGATAACAAGTATTAACCTTGGACACTCATCTTGGAAACAGAGTTAGAGGAAATAAAAGTGAATTTAAATGCTACTGTTGCTAGAGTACATAAATACAAGTAGAAGAAAAGAGAATTGAAAGAATGGGTTGCTACCTTGGAACATTTTATAAAGTCATTTACTTTATCTGGTTGAGAGCAAGCTAAACTTCCCCAACATCCAGTGTTGATGTCACAAGAACAAGTAGATGCAATTGCAACAGTTCATCATAAAATGAATATGTTTGAAGAATGGATTGAGTACTGGGTAAATCAAGGAGAACAATTTATTATAGATGCAATAAAGAAGTACAAGGAAGCATACCACCATTCAAAGAAATCAAAAATATTTGAAGACGAAAGTAGATTTCGCCAAGAGTGGGTCATCAAAGAAAGGCGAAACATTGAAATTCTCATGCGATCAAATATCCAAGAGTTAACACAGGGTGATGTATTATCAGAACATGAACTTCCACTACTAGAAAAATGGAAGAAATAGCTAAAATGGGAAGGTGAAATGTTAATAGAATGTATCAAAGGATTTGAAAAGGTCACCATGGAATGCATAAAATTGATTGATGAAAATCAAGAATTTATTGAAGTACTAGCACGTCAAGGTTTTGATCCCCAAAAACTAGGACAAGAAGGAAAAGAAGCTAAAGCCTTCAAGTAATGCATAGAAAAAATAAATAGAGATCCTATTCAATTACTAACGTAGGAGATCATTGATGAGATAATACAGTGCAGAAATATTATAGCCAAGTATGAAGTAGACAAAGTGAAGAAGAATGATATCATACTCCAAGTAACTGAAGAATATATTAGGCTCAAGCTCACTTGGAAAGAAATATAAGGGATTTAAAAAGAATGCATACATCAAGTATTAAGTTCTTTATGAGAGTATCAATTGAAAAAAGGTGAAGGAAGAATCCCAAAGCCCGATTCATGAGTGAAAAGAGAAAAAACCAGATACCGAATACTAAAAGTGTGATGAAGTTTTAGTTTGATTCTACTTTTGAGTTTGCAGGTTGATCTTGGTCCTGGTAGATGTTATTTATTCTATTGTTTTGAAAGAGAGCTAGCATCCTCGACTAACGGAAAGTATTCGTGTGAGAGTATGAAGAAAAGTGTTGCTATAGATAAAGTCAAAGCTTTGACTTATTCTAGATTGTTCTTGAAAATAGTTGGAAGATGCCATGTGCCACATTTTAATTTTTTATTTCTAATTCTCTGGATAGACTTTTATGTTGAACTTTTGGGGCCTTGTTCCTATAAAAGGTCTTCTCCTCCCTCATTTTTATTTTAAGTTCAGAATTTTTGGATGTCAGAGGAGCATAAACTTTGAAGTTTTTTTCTTTTTTCCTATTTTCTAAACCTTTCCAGTGTAAAAATTTGTATGCACATAGACATTAATTAATATTAGAGCTTGTTAGATAGCTACCTATCTCAGTATCTTTTGTAGTTGGTTTTGTTAGTTCGGACGAACAAGACTATATGATGGGCCATTTAAGGGTGCATACAGAACCTACTAAGTGTCCATAAACGAAACCCTCTCTTTAAAAGCTTGCACCATTTTATATGTAACTGTGAAGAAATATGGTGAAGTATAAAGCAATTTGGTTTATTTTAATTAATTATTTGAGGCATCCATGGAGAATAATCAGGAGAAATTTTTAATTTTCAATATTTTTTTTGCTTTGTTTTAGAATAGATGTTTAAATATTTTAAAATGTTCCAAAATTTAAATGAATGGAAGAATTTTTATTGAAAATATTTTATTTTTTGATAAAGTTGCTAAATGCTTAATGCTAAATATACTTAAGTGATAGCAAAGGATTTGTGATGTTCATGAAATCTTATTGTAAAATATTTTGATTTCATGATTTTATTCTATGAATGAAGTGGAAATTTTGTGTGTGATGCTTATAATTCTTAGCAAAGCTTGAAATAACCATATTCACTTTGAGATTAACAACAATATCACATCAGTACTAAAGAGTGACCCTAGTGCAACCGTGACCTAGTTATCAGAGACTTGGGATTGAATGAAATCCAATGTTTTCCTTGTAATACAGAATTCTCCTTTAGGTTGTCTTTGTTCTATATCTTTCAAGAAGGATAGGCTCTTTGTGGTCTTGTCTGTGAAGAATTTATTTTCCTTGTTTGTTGTGAGTAAAATCATCGTCAACAAAAAAGAAATTGATATTTGTGTTTCTTTCCTTAGCAAGGTTGAGATATGTTGAACAAAGGCTAAGACTTTGAGATTCATTCCTCAAATTAAGGCATTTTAGTTCCAGAGTTGGGATTAACGTATTGAATATTATGCACGTAGGAAGGAAAAATGTTTTTTAGTTTGTAACTAGTTTTAAAGAAATGGTTATGGAACCAAAAGGACTCATTGGGATCATCAAGGACCAGTTATAGCAACTAAGGAGTCATCCTTCAAAGGTCCTTCCGAAGATTATTTATTGTATTTTTTCAATGTAAATGGGATCTTTCTGCTATGAAACGAGATCCTCTTTGAAGGCTATGGGATTGCAGTCACTGATATGTGTTCTATTCATTTGGGGGAGATACATCATTTTTTAAAACTCAATATCATTTTAGAATTTGTTGCTATTACTATGAATGAAATCAATGTTTGTCTTTGTGCATTCAGTTTGTGAAGTTGATCTGGGTTCTTAAATCTTTGTGTTTGAGAGCGTCTTAATGCAATATCTTATCTTTATATAAGTGATGCAGTTTTCTTCATGAAAGATTTTATTTTCAAATAATATTGAGTTCATTATTTTAATTCCCCATGGTTTACAAGTTAAGCTAGTCTTTGTGCCAATATTTTATTATTTGTATCTTGCATTTGATATCAAGATTCTTCCTGATATTGGGTTTGGCCTTTTCTGCTTTTTGGTTAAAAGCAAACATTGTTTTCATTTCCTGTTCTTTCAATTCGTTGATGATCAGAAGAGGGAG
This sequence comes from Sequoia sempervirens, assembly GCA_007258455.2. Taxonomy (NCBI): domain Eukaryota; kingdom Viridiplantae; phylum Streptophyta; class Pinopsida; order Cupressales; family Cupressaceae; genus Sequoia; species Sequoia sempervirens. Next base: position 78,039,123 of record VDFB02109042.1, on the reverse strand, counting down.
TTGTACCTCTAAAATTCAAAGGAACATCGCTAATTCAATAGTGATCTCCAGAGCTATTGATAACTAATTCATCTTCATTGTTGGGCTTATTTGAGTCATTGTATCTTATTATTCAAAGAGGACAATCTATTTGCTAACAATAATTAAATAATTTTATTTATTTATTTATTGTCTAATGTCATCAATCTCCTATTAATTAAATAATTTTATTTATTTAATTAAGTCATTTCCGTCATTCTATCTCATCTTTTGATTAATTAAATCTCATTTAATTACATCAATAATGTTCATGTCTCCTATATTTAAATAAATCTAATTTATTAATCATTACTATTGTGTCTACTATAATTAAGTAATTAATCCTAATTATTTAATTATTCACTTATCTTTTTCCTCCACAATTAAATTTAAATATTATTTATTTAAATGATTATCTAAATTAACTTTCCCTCCCACAGTTTTGAATTAAATTATTATTTAATTCAAAAAATCAATTTTCCTTTTTCATCTATAATTAAATAATGTTGTCATTATTTAACTATTCACCTACCCATTCAAACTAAATGACCTTTTTGAATTTTTTAGTTCCTCTCTCAATCTTATTCTTATCATGTCTTGTCTCATTTAATTTCAACCATTGATTGAAATTAAAATAATTCAATCCTGAACGTTCATTCAAATTTGTCTTGTCTATAAAAGACACAGGTCACTATCATTTTAACATCTTAGAAAATCCAAAATTAGGCTGAGACAATTATCTTCAAAATTTGCTAGCATAGACATAGGCTTTTATTACAGTTTATAATGTGAGGGAATTAATCATTTAAAAGAAAAATGGAGAAGGGTAATGAAGGTGATGCATTGATGGTATGAATTTTCAATATTTTCCTTAGTTTATGCTTATATGTTCTTCATTACTAGATTAGGAATTTAAGGTTTTATTGTTGTGTTTAATAATCTCAACCTCGAATCTTCTTGATTACAAAACTTTTTGAGATGCAAGTTGTTGATTGGTTACTACAAGGGATCTCTTTCAGGTGTTGATAACTAATATGCTCCTAAACCATAGCTAGCTATGACGACAAATCGTCCTAACCAATTAGGCTCAAACTTTCCTTTGTTGCCTTGATCTAAAACATTCTTCTAATTCTCCTTGAGTACAAGATCTCTCACTTAGAAGGACCAACTTTTTATTTTCTTGTTATAGCTCCTTTTCAATCGATTTTGATAAGCTTACAAATGATTCAGGGCATCAAGACAATGGCCATCTAATAGTTCTAGCTCGTTCAACTGAGACACACTATATTCTTCATCAGTAATTAGCTTTTGCAATGAAACTCTTAGCAATGGGAGCTCAACATCGATGGGTAGGATGCTTCATATCCATAGACTAGGGAAAAGGGTGTTGCACTTGTAGGTGTGCAGATTCTAGTTCTATAGGCCCATTAGGTGGGATTCAATTGCAAATGTCAGTCATGGACAACCCCATTGACTATCTTCTTGATATTTTTTTAGAATGGTTTTATTCGAATCCTCAAATTGACCATTTCCTTGGGGGTAATAGGGAGTAGAGAACTAGTGTTAGATATTGAATCATTGGCATAACTCTCATACGTCTTAATTTTTGAAAGGTATTCTATTATCTGAGGTAAGGGCTTGTGGAACACCATAGCAACAAATAAGGTAGTTCAATATGAATTTAGAGATTTTTTTCCCCATGATGTATGTCATAGGGAAGGATTCCACCCACTTCGTAAAATACTTAGCAGCTATTATGATGAACTTGTGCCATTAGACAAGGTAGGGGTGATATTTCCTACGAGGTCGACTCCCCACTATGAGAAAGGCCAAGGTGTAGCAATCAGTTGGAGTTATTGAGCTAGAGCATGGATAAGGTCCCCATGCTATTGACAATGTATACACTTCATAAACTGATGAGCCTCCCATTCCATGGTTGGCCAATAATACCCTATCCTCAATAGCTTCTTAGAAAAGGTCATACCACTAGAATGTGAACCACAAATTCCTTTGTGCACTTTTGTTAACATGGTCAAAGCTTACTCTTGGTTGATACACCATAATAATGTCCCCTCAATACTTCAACGGTATAGGATATCACCTATGATAATGAATCAGGATGCTTTCTTGACAATTTTTTTCTTATGGTTTGAGGTAATGTCAGTTGGAAGGATACCTTTGTTTAGGTAGGTGAAGATATCATGATACCATGGCGAACTATGACTAAAAATTTCACACACAAATTCAGATTCTAGTACCTTGAAAGCTAGTATAAGAAGCTACTCTACAAGGAGTTCACATTGAATAATGTTGTGTAGTATGTCTAACAAGGACTTAATGGTTGCCATGGAATCAACTACACAATTGTTGACATGAGGTATTTTCTCAAAATTTATATTGATACAGAAGTCCTTGAGACTTTCTACCATCTTCTTGTAAGGTGTGAGCTTATCATCTTTGGTTTTATAATCATCATTGGCTTGATTTATGATTAGTTGTGAATCCATGTATACCTTTAATTCATGTATTTACCATTGTACTACTATTCTTAACCCTATTATGAGAGCTTCATACTTGACAATGTTATTGGTTCATGGAAAGGATAGCCGATATGATTTGGGAATACAATCACCTTGTTGGGTGATGAAAATAATTCTTTCCCTTGTTCTGTGTTGTATATGTGATCCATTAAAGTACATCTTCCACTAATCCACTATGTCAAGGAAAAATATCGATTCATTAGGAAACACCAATGGGTTTTCTAAATAGATGGGTGCCTCTACTAGTTGGTCTATAATTACCATCCCCTTAATAGCCTTCCACTCCACATACTCTATATCAAACTCCATTAAGATCATCACCCAATTATCCATTCACCTAGTAATAGTTGCCTTGGATAATAAATATTTCAATAGATCGAGCTTAGCAATGAGCTTTATTTGATGTGAAAGCATGTAGTGTCTAAATTTTTGAGAAGTGAAGACTACTGCAAGGCATGTATTTTTGATGGGTGAGTAATTCATCTCCTATGAACCAAAGTTCTACTAATATAATATATTTCTCTCTCCTTTATTTTTTCATCGCGTTGAGCAAGAAGAGCTCCTAGTGTTGTTGATGTGGCCAAGATGTATAAGATTAAAGGATTGTTTGGTATTGGTTGCATAAGAATAGGAGGTGTTAGTTCTAGATAGTCTTTGATTTGTTGGAAGGATTTGTCACATTTCTCATCCTAGTTTTATGTTATCCTCTTATGGAGAAGTTGAGAAAAGGGGTGGATCTTGTCTGCCAGCTATGCTATAAACCTCTTAAGAGATTGCAACCTCCCTTGTAAACCTCACATCTGTTTCAGTGTTGTTGGGGCTCCATATCCAAAATTTATTTTACCTTGGTTGGATCTATCTCAGTTCCTCTTTGTGACATTATGAACCCTAGGAGCTTGCTTGACGTAACCCCAAAGACACACTTTTTTGGATTTAGTTGCACCTTGTATTCTTTGAGTCTATCAAAGATTGGTCCTAGTACTTCTATATGCTCCTTCCTTGTCTTTGACTTATCTAGAATTCCATCCACATAGTCTCAATAGTTTTATGGATCATGTCATGAAATATTAGGGTGATTGCTCTTTGGTAAGTTGCTCCAACATTCTTCAACCCAAACGACATCATATTCTAGTAATATATTCTCCACACACATGTGAATGTTGTTTTGTGTTGATCTTCCTTGGAAATTATGATTTGGTTATAACCTGAGAATCCATCCATAAGTGATAACATATCATGTCTAGTGGTTAAATCTACAATGATGTTGATATTTGGAAGAGGAAAGTCATCTTTCAGATATGTTTTGTTTAGGTCCCTGAAGTCAGTGCATATTTTGATGCCCCTAGTGGGTTTAGAGAATGGCACCAAGTTTCAAACCCACCCAGGATAGTCTATTGGTTAGATAAATATGACGTCAAGGAGGTTTTGTAATTCTATTTTAACCAATAATGTTATATAGGGGTGCATCTTTCTTAGTTTCTTCTTTACTGGCTTTGCTTCAAGATAAACTTCTAGGTGGTGTACAACCACTTCAGGATCAAGTCCAGTCATATCTATATAGAACCATGCAAATTTTTCCCTTCACTCTTTTAGAAAAGCTTCCAACTTTTTATGCTCCTCATCCAATAGTGATTCTACATAGAAGGTTATCTGAGGTGCCTCCTCCATCCCCACATTCACTAGATTATCTTTCTCTGCAAGTACCAATGTTTTCTCTAGATGCATTGCTTTAAGAGGAAGAGTGAATCCCTCATCCTTCACACCTCAAAGAGGCTTTCACCATCATATGCATCCTTTTTTTTAATATTTTATGATCATAAAGTGCCATGATGTGGTTTTCACTTAATGATCTACACATGATTCTCATATCATTTATTTTATGATTAAGGGATTCGATCATTTACCCATAGTAAGCTTGTGTATCTAGTTCTATGTCAAAGCCTACTTTTTGATCCCTGCAATACAAGTTGTCATGGAGTCCCATAAAATTCAAATATTGCTTCATCATTTTTGAATACATCAAAAATTGGTGGTCCTCGTTGGTCCTAGTTGATTAGTTGATGGTATACTAGCTTGAGTTCAGTTATTTGGCTATTAGGAGCAAAGGATGTGGTAGTGATCATGAATATGGAGGTATCCTCAAATAGGTCAATGATGTCAAGGGGAAAGTCATCTAGGGTATTATCAAATGATGTTGGTAACCAAGAGGATGTTCAAGGTTTGAGCAAGTTTTGGTGGTGTTGTCATTGATGTCAACATAGCTCAATATGTTGCAGATGATACATGTATAGCTGAGATGTTGCTGAGATGTTGCAAGTACATGGAGCTATCATTATAGTGTTGCATATGTGTTAGTTTGATGAATTTCCAAGTGATGTTTAGAAAATTAATAAAGAAGAGAATTCAGTGTGTTGGAAATGTCCAGAATGTGCTCTAGTATGTGCTATGCATTTCTCCTATGTTGATACTATGCTTGTGCAGATCTAAAGGTTTGATGATGGTGATCTCATGGTGATACCTCCTAAGTTTTAGCTACTAGCTTGATGGATCATAAATTTTTTGTTCACTGGTATGTGAACTATTCTGGTAGAGTTGGTTTTCTGTGGACTGGGAGAAATATTTTTTCTCTATAGTCCTCTATTTTGTTTCAGATCTTGTAGATCTAGAATATGTCTTGTGAAGGTCTTTTTTGTGCTCTAACAAAGAAGTTTGAAGATTGGTGATCCGGAAGTCATGTTTCATTATTTTAGTGTGAGTTTATATAGTCTAGTTGGACTGGTGAAAGGTGTTCAGTGATTAAAGTTTGTTGTTTTGTTATGGATGTATCTAAAAGATTATGAGATGTACTCTCGTGCATAAGGAAGTGTGTTGTGGTGTTTGTGTGTACATCAATGTTCATTTCTTTTTTCATTAGGTTTGACCGACCTGGTGTTTACACTTCATTCGAAGAATAAAATTAATTTAAGGAAGCATGTGGTTATTTCGAGAGGTTATTTTTTTATCTTGAAAAATGTTTTTATTGGTCCACTCTTATTCCTTTCCACCTTGGGAATTTTGAGTTGCCCACCTATTTTGAATTCATGAAATGAGATATTTGTGGCTAATCTTGGCGAAAGTTTCTAAGGTTGAGGATGGTATAAAAGAAAGTTGAGTTGTGAAGAGTTGTATAATAGTGTGATGCAAAGTGATGAAAGTGAGCCACAAATCATAAGAGCAGAAGTGTGTGTGTGAGTGAGTTGTGATAGCAGTTCTTCATTGTGTTGAAGGAAGTGAGATAAAAGTTTTTGCAATATTGCGTGAATGTGTTAATTGTTGTGGTGGATCTTTTTGTTCTCTTTTGTATCTATAGGTAGTGAGCCTCCCTATTGGAAAATGAGTCCTTTATGTGGATAGTGAGTCCCTTTTGTAGGCAACGAGCCTTTGTTCTTGGATAGTGAGTCCTTTTCTGGGCAGCGAACCTTTGCTTTATAATCTTTATATTGTGAGTCAACCCTCACTGTGGTTTTTCCCTCATTGAGTTTTCCATGTAAAAATATAGTGTTCATTGTGTTGATTTACCTTCTATTATTTTTGTTTCATGCTCTTAATAATAGAATAGTGTGGTTGTGGAATTAATAAGTATTGAAGTTTTAAGTTTGAATTGTGTGACAACTGATTCACTTCCCCTCTCATTTTTCCTACGCCTATTTAACAATTGGTATTAGAGCTTTGGTTGATTGGTGTTGAGCTTAACTGCTTAAGGAAGATCCAATGGTGCATAAGTTGGTGATCCCTATGTTCGATGGAACTAACTACAATGATTGGAAGGGACAGATGAAAGGATATATTATCTCCTTTGGTTTCAAGACCTAGAAGTTTGTTGAGACAAAGTATACATACTCGTTTAGTGGTCTTACTATTGCAGATGAGATATTTTCTTATGAAGAAAATGAGAAGGTGAAGTATGCTATTTGCAGTGGTTTATCTAAAAATAAGCGAGCAATTTCTTCTTTGGAAATTGCATATGAAGTTTGGAAGAATTTGGAAGACATGTATGAAAGAAATGAAAGAGTGAAATTGACAAAGAAGTTGGTGGCAAAGCACAGATTTGTGAATCTAAAGATGGAAGAACGTGAAGAGTTTACAAGTTTCTTTCAAAGGGCTGAACTAATTGCAAATGAAGTTAGAAATCAAGGAGGAAAACTATCAAATGAAGATATAATTGGGAAGATCCTAATAACCCTACCGAATTGTTATAGTGAAAAGATCTCAGTTATTGAAGAAGTGTATCATCCTAAGAAGTATACTTTGGAACAATTGTTCAACACCTTGCAAGCATTTGAGTTGAGGAAGTTCTAGAAAGAAGACAAGATAGAAGAAAAGACATATACAACATTCAAAACATTGTATATTGAAGAGGAACTGGATACTGATGGTTTTGATGAGTTGGAAGAAAACTTCACCAAGAAGTTAAAGAAAGGAATCAAAAATTATAAAGGTATGTTTCCCTTTAAATGTTTTAGTTGTGGTAATATTGGTCATTATGCTTCAAGATGTCCGAATAGAGTTGTGCATAAGAAGAACAAGTATTATAAGGATAAGGATAAGAAGGATAAGAAATATAATATGTTGTACTATGTTAAAGAAGAAGTAGGAATTTCCGATGATGAATTTGAAAATGAGGTTGATGATAGTGAATGCTTATTATTAGCTTTGGAAAGTAAATCTATATCCACTAACCCTGGAAAATGTGTAAGCAAGAAATCTCTAGAGAATAAGAGAAATAGGATGGAAGGTACTTTGATTACTACTTTTCATGCAAGATGGGATGAAGACTATTGGGTAATTGACAGTGGATGTTCTAATCACATGACCGAAGATAAGAGTAAGTTCACTAAACTTGAGAAATATGATGGTGGTTTAGTTATGTTTGGTGATGATTCAAAAGCTAAGATCTATGGGAAAGGTGCAAGTATTTGTGATGGAGTGCACAATACTGATGATGTATATTATGTGAAGGGTTTGAGGCATAACCTTTTGGGTGTTGGTCAGATGTGTAGCAATGGTTTTAAACTTGTGTTTCAGAATAATACCTGTGAAATCAGAAAAGGTTCTGAAAATGGAGATATAATTGCTGTGAGAAGAAGAACTCATGGAAACATCTACCAGTTGAAGGGAGTTGATGATCATTGTCTTGAATCTCAAATCAGTGAAAGTTGGTTATGGCACTCGAGAATGGGACATGTAAATTTTGATAACCTAGTCAAAATTAGTGTAAAAGAGATTTTTCAAAGACTTCCTAGAATCAAAAGACCTGGTAATGCTATTTGTAGAAGTTGTCAATTGGGGAAATAGTCAAGATGCAACTTCAAGGGAAAAAAACACTCTACTACCGAAATGATAGAGTTAATCCATACCAATCTCTGTGGGCTGACTAGAACTGGAAGCTTGAATGGTGATAGATATTTCATGCTACTTATTGATGATTACACTCGAATGGCATGGGTTGCTTTTCTTAGAGAAAAGACTCAGGCTCTAGATAGGTTTAAGGTATTCAAAGCAAGAGTGGAAAATGAGGTAAATTTGAAAATCAAGTATTTGAGATCTAATAGAGGTGGAGAATTCACTTTTGGTGAATTTAATGCATTCTGTGAATAGCATGGCATAAGAAGACAATTTTTTGCTTTGAGAACTCTTCAGCATAATGGATTAGTTGAAAGGAAAAATAGAATAATATAGGAATCTTCTAGAACCATGATGAAAGAATCAAATGTACCAGATGTGTACTAGAGAGAAGTGATACATACTGTTGTTTATGTTCTTAATAGAGTCTAGATCAGATACAACATCACTAAGACACCTTTTGAGTTATGGACTGGTAAGACTCCTACTGTGAAGTATTTCAAGGTATTTGAAAGCAGATGCTATATTAAAAGAGATGATGAAAATCTTGTAAAGTTTGATGCTAGATGTGATGAAGGAATTTTTCTTGGATACTCTACTACTAGAAAGAATACAAATTCTTTAACAAAAGATTGAGAAAGATTATTGAAAGTGATAATGTGAAAGTTGATGAAGACATACACATACCTATTGAGATAAGTGAAGTTGAACCCAATGATCCTATATGTGGACATGTACCTAAAGAAAATAAGGAGAAGGAAGAAGAAGAGAAAGAAGAACACGTGGAAGAAGAAGAAAATGAACCAGAACCTGCTGTTAGGACTCCTATGTATGTATAGAAGAATCATCCAGAAGATCAAATAATTAGAGGTAAAAGTGAAGGTGTGAAGACAAGAAGCAGAGTTACAACAGAGGTAAATTTGTGTCTATTATAAAAAATTGAACCCAATCTATAAGTGAAGCATGTGAAGATCAGAGTTGGATGAGAGCTATCAAAGAAGAATTATAGTAGATAGAAAAGAATCATACATGGGAACTAGTCCCTAGACCTGTGAATAAAAATGTGATTGGCTCGAAATGGGTGTTCTGGAATAAGATGAATGAAAGTGGAGAAGTTGTAAGAAATAAGGAAAGACTGGTATGCAAAGGATATTCACAAGTTGAAGGTATAGATTTTGAAGAAACATTTGCCCCTATGGCCAGAATGGAAGCTAGCAGGATGTTTTTTGGATTTTTCTACCCACAAGGACTTCAAAGTGTATCAGATGGATGTTAAGTTAGCATTTCTAAATTGTGAGTTGGAGGAAGAGGTGTACATGGAGCAACTTGAAGGGTTTTAATTATCTAACAAACCAGAAATGGTTTGTAAGTTGAAGAAAACATTGTATGGATTGAAGCAAGCTCCCAGAGCTTGGTATGCAAGACTAAAAAGATATCTAACAAAGCAAGGATTCACCAAAGGTTCTACTGACAATAATCTTTACTTCAAAGTAAAAGGTAACAAAATGTTGATAGTAGTTGTTTATGTTGATGATATCATTTTTGGTGGAAATGAAGGCATGTGTAAAAAGTTTGTTGAAGAGATACAAAAAGAATTTGAGATGTCTATGATCAGTGAATTGAATTTATTCCTTGGTATACAAGTGAATCAAACTGATAAAGGGATATTCATTTCACAATCTAAGTATGTAAAAGAACTGTTGAAGAAGTTTGGGATGGATGATTCCAAACCGGTTTGTACTCCTATGGTAATCGAATGTAAACTGAGGAAAGATGATGAATTTACTAAGACTAATCAAAGCAAATATAAATCTATGATTGGCGGATTGTTGTATCTTACTGCTACTAGACTAGACATTATGCATGCAATTTAGATATCTTAAAGGTACACCAAATTATGGATTATGGTATCCTAAGAGTGATGATTTTACATTGAGTGCTTATACAGATGTTGATTGGGCCAGATGTGTAGATGACCAGAAGAGTACTAGTGGTGGTGTTTTCTTTCTTGGTGGAAGATTAGTTTCATGGTTTAGTAAAAAGAAAGACTCAATTTCTTTATCCATGACAAAGGTAGAATATATTGTTGTGGCATCCTACTGCACACAGGTTTTGTGGATGAAGCAAACACTAAAATACATTGGTGTGGTATGTGATGAGTCTATTTCTATTTTATGTGACAAGACAAGTACAATAAACATTTCAAAGAACCCAGTTGTGCATTAAAGAACAAAACACATATCTATCAAGTATCATTTTCTGAGAGAAACAGTGTTGGAGAATGAGGTTGGATTGGAGTATGTGAACACAAAGGAAAAAATTGCAGACATATTTACTAAGGCTCTTCTGAAGGATACTTTCGCGCAACTTAGGGAGAGGTTTGGGGTCATTGGCCCTCCTAACTATGTGCACATGAAGGTGCATCAATCCAGTGAATTCACAAATTCCTTATTTATCTGGACTGATAAATGGGTCTACTCCGCAGGGGGAGTAGAAAAGGTTTTCATTGTTGCAATATGGATGTACTCCTAAGGGGGAGTAATCAATGTTGATCTTTTCCATTGATGTCAAAGTGGGAGATAAAGTCATGTGAAAAATAGTTGTAGAAGAAGAGAAGGTATTCTCCCAAGGTAGTGTGTAATTTTTTCTTTGATGGTTTTTCACATCATGTGTTAACATCAATGACAAAGGGGGAGATTGTTGCAAGTTTGAGCAATTTTTGGTGGTGTTGTCATTAATTTTTTCATTGATGTCAACACAGTTCAGTATGTTGTAGATGATACATGTATAGTTGAGATGTTGTTGAGATTTTGTTGAGATGTTGTGAGTACATGGAGCTATCTTTATAGTGTTGTAGATGTGTTGGTTTGATGAGTTTCTAAGTGCTTTTGAGAAAAATAATAAAGAACATAAGTCAGTGTGTTGGAAATGTCCAGAATGTGCTCTGGTATGTGCTTTGAATTTATCTTGTGTTGATCCTATGCTTGTGTGGATCTGAAGGTTTGATGATGGTGATCTTGTGGTGATACCTCCTAAGTTTTAGCTTTTGGTTTGATGGATTGTGAAAGTTTCGTTCACCGGTATGTGAACTATTCTAGCAAAGTTGGTTTTTTGTGGACTAGGAGAAATATTGTTGCTCTGTAATCCATCTCTTTTTTGTTTCAGATCTTGTAGATCTAGAATATGTCTTGTGAAGGTCTTTTCTATGCTCTAGCAAAGAAGTTTGAAGATTAGTGATTCAAAAGTCATGTTTCGGTATTTCAGTGTGAGTTTATACAATCCGGTTAGACTGGTGAAAGATGTTCAGTGATTGAAGTTTTTTGTTTTCTTGTGGATGTATCTAGAAGATTCTGAGATGTACTCTCATGCATAAGGAAGCATGTCGTTGTGTTCGCGTGTCATCTTTTGGTTGGGAAGCATGTACATCAATGTTCATTTTTGTTTTCATTAGGTTTGGATGACCTCGTGTTTACACTTCATTCAAAGAATAAAATTAATTTAAGGAGGCATTTTCTTGTTTCGAGAGGTTATTTTTTTATCTTAAAAAATGTTTTTATTGGTCCACTCTTATTCCTTTCCACCTTGGGAATTTTGAGTTGCCGACCTCTTTTGAATTCATGAAATGAGATATTTGTGGCTAACCTTGGAGAAAGTTTCTAAGGTTTAGGATGGTATAAAAGCAAGTTGAATTGTGAAGAGTTGTATAATAGATTGATTCAAAGTGATGAAAGTGAGCCACAAATCATAAGAGTAGAAGTGTGAGTGTGAGCGAGTTGTGATAGCAGTTCTTCATTGTGTTGAAGGTAGTGAGATAAAAGTTCCTGCAATCCTACGTGAATGTGTTAATTGTTGTGGTGGATCTTTTTTTTCTCTTTATTATCTGTAGGTAGTGAGCCTCCCTATTGGATAGTGAGTCCTGTTTGTGGATAGTGAGTCCCTTTTGTAGGCAGTGAGTCCTCTTCTGGGCAGTGGGCCCTTGGTAGTGAGGCTTTGTTTTATAATATTTATATTGTGAGTTAACCCTCACCATGGTTTTTCCCTCATTGGGTTTTACACATAAAAATATGGTATTCATTGTGTTGATTTTCCTTCTATTATTTATGTTTCATGCTCTTACTTAATAACAAAATAGTGTGGTTGGGGAATTAATAAGTATTAAAGTTTTAAGTTTGAATTGTGTGACAATTGATTCACCCCCCCTCTCAGTTGTCCTATGCCTATTTAACAAAGGAATGCTCAACTCATTTATTAGAAACACCCTTTCCAAGAATGGTTACCTTGCTAGTGGTACATCCTAGACCAAAATTATTTGGTCATTTCTCAGGAGCCAAGGGTTCTAGCAAACCATTGTCATTTTCCCCCAACTTCTCATTCTTGTTATACCCCATCCTATCATTAGTTGCAATTCTTTGTTATCATCTTCCATTGGAAGAACAGGCATGGGTCAGCTATCCTGATATAACAATTTAGATACGCCCTCCTCATTGATGACTTCTTTGTTCAATTCTCTCCACTTGGTGAAAGTGGTAGATGCTACCTTCATTGTCTTAGCTACCTTGTTGATAGGTTGGGTCTTCCCATGATATTTAGGAGAAAGAGGTAATTCTCCTAACACAAAAGAATCCTACTTCTGATTATAACATAAGACAAACATAGGGGACTAAACATAGGGGATTATTCCTAGAAGTCCTGTAAGTCGATCTAGGAACTCTCTACTCAGAGGGTATCAACACCAAGCACCTCATAGCAGGTTTCCATCCTGGCGCCCACACCGTAAATGACCCTCTCACCATGAATTGGCACTTCTAGGATGCACTAGACATCGTCTAAAGTGACAGTCACGTCTCTAGTAGGAAGATGGAAAGTTGAAATCTCACTATGCCACCACTCAATCAGTGTTGACATCATGGCTAAATGTATCCTAATCTCAAGCATGTGTGCCATGAACCCTAGCTTGATCACCCCAAGAAATAAGTTCACTTGGTCAATCAACTAGTGAACATGAGACAAAATGCTAGGTTTGTGCTCCCTCAACTAGACTAGAAAAATGATCTCTCATGCAAAAAAAATGTACCGCATCAAAGTTGCCAAAAAACTTATAAAATTTCAAGTTTCTAACCCTAATTTGTAAAATCACTGCTATTTTCAAAAGCACAATGGCATTTTGTGTCCATTGCTATACCAAAATATCAATAGTGCCACTATTTTCAAAAGGCGCGACGACATTTCAAAAGTTTTGCTATACCAAAGGAGCAATAGCGATGCTACTTGCAAAAGCACGTCGACAATTCAATAGCGACACTAAACCTAAAACCCTACCATGCCGCCATTTGCAAAATCATGTTGGTATTTCAATAGCGACATTCAACCTAATCTAGCAATAGCAATGCTATCTGCAATAGTGCTACTACTTTGGAAAAAGTGTCACCGACCGAAACAAAAGTGCCTCTGAAGAGAAATGCTATTGACCAACCTTTTCAACCTAGCATTAAATGTACTAAAACATGAAAAATGAGGAAATTTTTTATTTGCATATTGGGCCTGTTGGTACTCTCATACCCTATCTGCAAGGTGTTGGGGGAGCTCATGATCGGCCATATCGTTAGGAGGTCAGAGCAAAAGTGGTAGAATCTCTCTAAGCTGTGTGTGCAAATGAATTGAAAATGACCCCTCCACCTCTATTTAAGCCTAAAAATTAGGGTTTTTTCCCTAATTTGAGGGGGAAAATTGGATTTTAGTCCTCTTTTATCAATTTTTGAGATATGGGGCATATTTTGAGGTGTTTTTTTACATCTTTGAGCCTATTTTTGTATCACAGAGCCTATTTTTTGCACCTGAACCTATGTTAAACCTTTGTCATGATCTTGACCCTAAAATTAAAATTTCTACTAGATTGCTTGAGGGGGAATGATACTAGCTTAATCTCTTCCACTGGGGCAATAGTGGGGCATCCAAAAAATCAAGAATTTTTAAATTTTTGATCTAACCAATAGTATAAATCTGAAAAGTGTCAACCTTTGAACCAATGTAACAAGTACCTCGCTTCAAAGAGGGGAAACATGTAGACACTTAAAATTGTCTTGACTAATATTGCACATCTAAATCTGAGTACTAACACCATTTCATCCTAAATTCACCTCTTTTCTGACTATTTAATTGAATAATCCTAGTTGTTTAATTAAATGCATCACTTTCATCTATTAATCAAATAATCAATATTATTTGGCTAATTCATCCTCTTCACTCTAATTTTCATCTTATTTAATTAGGTAATGTGAATTATTTAATTAAATTTCTTATGTCCTCACATTTAATTAAAGAATCTTAATTATTTAATTAAATGTCATTTAACCCCCTTTGATTAAATAAATAAATTATTTAATGAGCATCCTAATTTCACTCACCTTGCACAATTAAACATTGTTTTAATTATCTAAATTGCTATTTTCCCTCACTCTCCCACTTGCAAGGGAATACTCCCCTAGAATATTCCTCCATTTTGAAATGGAATATCTTGCAACAAACTTCCTAACAACTTCCTAATTTTTAGGAAGTGTGATTCTTTGAATCAATAAGAGCCATTGATTAAATCCTTGATCTATTTCAACTTGCATTCTCATCCATTGATGAGAATCCTTGATCCATGTCTTCACCTCTCATTGCTTCTCATCCATTGATTGATCAAAACAATCTTGACCATTGATTCACCATTTTCTCCTATAAATAGTCCTCATTTCTATGAGGAAGGGATCCACTTCCATTTTAGAAAAGTTATGTTGCACATTTACATAACCACTTTCATACATTTGTATCCATGTTTACCACTTAGCATCATTCTAGCTTAGTTTTCATTTATTTTCATCAATATTCATGAATGGAATCCATTTAGAAGCTTGTTTCAACTAAGGGGTTGGGAAAGGGTTGACATTCCACACCAATGCAACACAAATCCACCAATGGAATGAGGTTTGAGGCATTATAATAGGTTTCCATTATGCATTTTTTGTTTGTTTATGTTTTAATTGATTCTTTGTTCATTTTTTTCAATAATTTCATTGGGAGTATAGCTTAACTAGTTAGATATTGCTTAAAATCTATTGGATATAGCATGTTTTCCTTATGTTATGATTATGCTAACAATGACATTTGGCAGTATTATTTTCCCATATTCATAAATAAAAATGTATAACTAGTGATAGTTATTTCCCACAAACTAATCCATCGATCTTGTTGAAGTTTTCCCTTAACTTTCCATATGGTAAAGAGGATATCAATTTAGTCTTGATGCTTTAAGTGGGAGAAATGCAAATTATATGTAAGGTTAATAAGAAGGGTAGTAGAAGAGGAGAAGGAAATATTGGTAATGACATGAAGGTAGTCAAAGAGAGTAGTTGAAAGTTCAACATGAACAAGATAGTTAGTAGGAGAGGGAACAATATTAAAATGGGGAGAAATGTAAAATCAATCCAAATGAATCTTTTTCATCATGAATTATTCTTAATATAATTTGTGCCAAATAAGCCACTATGGTTTTTGTAAGTCAATTTTTCCAAAAAGGGATTGATGAACACCTAGATATTTTTGAGTCAAAGTCCAATATTTAAAATAAAATTCGGATAAATTGGAAGCACTATCCTAGATAAATTTTGTGGGATGCTCAACCATGTTGAAGTATCCTTTAGGAACCCATCATTGCATAGGGAAATGAAGTAATAAATATTTCCAAAGAAAATATCTCATTGAATAGTAGTTTTTTATAAGATAAGAAAAAATTACAAGGCGTTGTACCCATACACAAAAAACCCCAAGGGCATAGAGTTTAAAGAAAAAATAAAATCAAGGTCACATGCCATAAACAAACCAATAACAGTGAACAAATAGAAAAATTGAAACATAGATAAACCAAAATTAAAACTATCAACAAGAAAGACACCCTACTAGGGAAGATTTTCCCATTTCTCTATGAGGAACCTAAAGACATCCTACTTCTACTAGCTCAAGTTGGGGTCCATTTTCTTTTCATGCTTCTTTATCTCTTCCTAGCATAGAGGCAAGAATAGCAGTAAAATGGTGCATGACTTTGAGGGTGAAACGGGAAAGGTTTTTGATCTTCCTTTCTAAATTTTTAACCCTATTCATAAGAGCCATGCAATACTAGGAATTCTTCTCACAATTAGGGTAATCTTCCTCGTGCTCTTTTGTGGGGGTGAAGTCCTTTAGTTTATTGAGCATATCATTGAATTCAAGAAAAAAGCTAGGACCATCAACATACTCCTATGTTTCCTTTGCATCCTTCTCATTGCTGGGTATGTGTAGGATCATGATGGGTCAAATGATCCAGGTATGTGGCTGACGACTTTTTTTTACACAAAATTGATGAAATGAAAAGGGTTTTTAAAGAAGATTCTTAGCTTTCCACCAATATAAATTATGATTTACTTTTAATTTAATAAATAATTATTATTCATTTTCTATTTGAATTACGAGTAAAGTCCTGATTGATAGGCTAATTGAAAAACATATATAGCTTTCAAATGGTATCATATTTTTTGAATCCAAAATATGTGTCACATTCTATGCTTCGCATACTATAGGATTAAAAAAAAAAAAATTCATGAAGTTTTGATCAAGTTAAGGTGGTCGGACATACAAGTTTTTATATTTTTTAAAAGTTGTAATAAAAAATTCATAATTAATTATTTACTTGGAAAAAAATTACAAAAAATATGCATCACATCAGGACATGAGCTCTCTACTTATCTCTAAAATCTTATAAAAAAGATGATCATTTTATTGTGGTTAGGGTGGTTAGACAGACACAGACTTCTTATTTTTTCCTCGATATTTAAGTACTATTGGATTGAAATTTCAATTTTTCACCAAATAGATTTAAAAAAAAATAAACCTAGCAATTTAGAAACTACATTCAATTTGATACAGATTCTACTCTTACATATTTTTGAAATAATATAGATAACTTATTCAAATTTTTACGTCAAGTTGCCTAACTCTAATTTTTCTAAATTTTTCGCCACTTAAGGGCCTATTTTTTCCATGATGATCCTGCACATACCCTGCTACTTTTCTCATCCCTCTCATCATGTTCAAAATAATCAGAAATCTCATCAATTGTAGTATCAGGGGCCTACTTACCAACAAACCTATTGGATCATTGCACACTAGGGTTCTCAACTTCAATATTTGGATCAATATCTCTTGTATTTCAACTTTTCTCATGATTTTATTAACATCAATCTCATCCTCATCAGAGGTTGCTTCTTCCACATAGAAGTTGATAGTGGTTTTCATGTTCTTTTTTTGGGAGTCTCTATAACAATGGAATTAGGTTTTTTTCTAGTCTTTTTGGGATGCGTGTTTAAGTTCACACAACCTAGAAGCCATCTATTTCTATATCAAGGTTTTATGGGTTTTTTCCTTTTTGGGTTGCTTGGTTGGGAGGGTTTAGATTAGGACTAGGGGTAGATTTTTTAGTAGGTGGAGTTGAATTTATTTTAGGAGGTTTGATAGATTCCTCATTGTGAGGGTTTAGGGGGCTTTCAAGGGAATGAGGGATAGTAGATGGTTCTTCCATTAGGCTAGCCTTAATTAGCTTTGGGGGACAAAGCACAAGGTAGAAGTGGTATAGCCTAAGAATGAGCCCCTAGTGGAGCAAAATGGGTGGCTTTTCTAGATTCTTGGCACACATCTTAGTGGCCTCTTTAAAAAAATGTTCAAGAGAAGACAGGAGGTAAAAGGAAAAACTAATAAACAAATGATTCCTAAAATGATTTAATAGTAGTATGTGATGGAAGTAGTAGCATTTATACCTGCCCTCGAGTGTAATATATTTTAAATTAACACAAGGTATCCCTAGTCCCACAAATTAAAGATTTTAGCACAGTCATAAACTACATGCAAGTTAACAAGGTTTTCATATTTTTTGAATAATTGATTCATATTATCCATGTCTTGCACCTTCTTATGTTTCTTTAGTTTCTACCCATTGTATGATAAGACCATGGCTTGTGCAATGAGCTCTTCATTGAATTCAAAAGAAATCCCACCAACGTTGACATGTCTTCGGTTCCATCCACTAGAAAATTGAATTGAAATATTCTTATTGTGTTTTCTTAAACACTTCATCAATGGTGCAAGGCCCCCTCCACATCAATATTCCAAAGTAGAGAATCCATCATCACCCATTTTCCACCCATCATCTATTGTAAGTAAAGTTGGAAACATTCAATCATTTTACCTCTATGATGATTTAGGTGATAAAGGAAAAAAGGTCATTTGGGAATGAGGTGGGGATTTTCCTCAAAGAAATTTAAATAAGCAAAGCAATGTGAAGGACTGAGCATTAGTTGGCAAGTCATTTTTGGGATATGAGAAATCCATGATCATTTTTTATTTATTTGAATTTTTGTCATACTTGTCCTTCTAGTATCATTTTTAAGTTGGGTAACAAACACCCTCATGCTAACAATCATTATCATATGCCCAAAGTTGTACTAGCACATTTTTGGATTAATGGAGTCCATCTTGGGTGGAGAGATATCAATCATGAACTTGTAGACGCCTAATTCTAACATATTTCCTCCAAAACATCATCACTTTCCATCATTACATATCATCAATCTATCTTTTACATTTAATTAAATAAAGTTCTTCATTATTTAATTAAATTATCTATTTCATCACTTTCCCTCTATATTGATTAATTTATTAACATTATTTAATTGATTTAATAATTATTCCTCTTTCCTAAGTTTAATTAAATAATTTATTATTATATAATTAATTCAATTCCCATTTTCCATTTCTCAAATTATTTATGATTTTTTTAGTTATATAATTATCTAATTATCTCTCAACATTATCTTTTTCTAAAATAAATAAAATTATTTATTTATTTATTTATTCCCACTTTACACATGTAATTAATAAATAGTTTATTTAACTTAAAGGTAATCCTTACAATGGCCACCAATGGTCTAATTTTCATAGAGGAGAGTAGGGTTTGACCCGAGAAGACTTTTCAGAACATTGTTGCGTAGGGAGTACTTAGGGCCTCCACACCAAACAAATGTGGCATCAGTATCGAATGGGACAGCCAAATGGGTCTTGTAAAGTAGTCGCCAATGCATCGTGGTGGAGAGTCTGCTAGTGAAGATGGAGGCTAGCTTTAGATGCAGAAAGGTGATGCCAAGCTAGGTGAAGTTAGAGCCTTCAAGGACTATAGAAAGTTGAGGCTAGAGGAAAAAAACTCAAGGAATGATAGGGTAGCCAAAAACTCAAGCAAAATATTTGCTGGGGGAAATGGAGGGAACCTTGTTACCCCTACCTCTTCTGAGTCAATCACATTGGAAATAAATGGTGACATGGAGAAAGAAATGATCTTCAATGGAGAAGTTTTTTCTGGGCTAGGCTTGATTGGGAGATTCAAGGGTTTTTGGCCAAGCCTTCCTGATCTCCACAAGTGGATCTCTAACTGTTGGACACATCTACTGGAAGGGTATGTCCAGATTTATCCAATGGCCAAAGGTATTTTTATTATTGCTTTTGAAAAAAATAGGATAGAAATAAGATCCTTTGTGATTATCACTGGGATTGGGAAGAGAAACGTGTGTTGCTGTTAAAGCCATGGCATCTGACTTTCAACCCAGCCACATAAGTTTTTGAGAGAGTTCCCCTTTGGGTGAGACTTCCTAACCTCCCCCCGCAGTTCTGGTTTGATGCATGCCTAGAGGCTATAGGGAACTCTTTAGGAAAATTTGCATTGGTGGATGAAAAGTCCTCAAATTTGCTGCACTCAACTTATGCTTGGATTTTGGTAGAAATGAAGGTGTCCAACGTACCCTCGAAGGAGATTCGGTTAAAATATTCAAAGGGTTGTTGGGTACAACCCTTGGACTATGAATGGGTGCCATTTAGGTGCAAAATCTGCCATCAAATTGGGCACTTGGGAGTTGAATGTGCCAAAAGAAGATCTAACAAAGCTATCTCTTGGTGGAATGATCCATCCACCTAGCACTACATTATGGAGAAACGAGGGGGGATTCATGAGAGCTCTCAACTAAGAGGATCTAAGGAGGAGTGTCAAGCTTTAGAGAAGCCAAATCAAGTAGAGAAGTTGTTGAGGCAGGAGGCTCAAAATGAGGAGCAGCAAGTTCAAACGCCCTATCTCAAGAAGGGAATTTGGCGGTAGTCAAAGAAGTAACCTTCAAAACTGGGGTTGTAACACCAAAATTTAGGGAAAATAAGAGTGAAGTGAGGCCTCAATCAAAGGATGCTAGAAAATGGAAGGCTAATGACCAGCAGCAACAAGATAGTTATGGGAGTGGAGCTTGGAGGTATCCTCGAGCTACATCTCTAGATTAGTAGAAGGAGGCTGCAAGTGTCAAGGACGAGTGGCAAATGGTCATGGGGAAGAAAGCAAAGAAGGAGAAGAAGAAATCTTTTGCTATTGTCTTGTGATCCTAGACTAAAGGAAGACTAAAGCAAGCTCCAACTTTTGACCTATTAAAAGGTCTTAGGGATTTATCTGGATTTGGGGGTAGCTATTGGGTTCTTTCTATAGGACTTGTTGGGGTCTAGTAGTGTTTGTCTTTGGAATTGGTTTGGAATTATCTTTGTAATTTATTTTTTCAATGTTCAATCAAATTTCTCACATTACCGACCAAAAAAAAGTAAATAGTTTATTTAATTATTTATTAATGACCCATGCATTTCCACCTCGCTAATTAACTAATATTGACATTCAATTCACTCATCAATCAATCTAGTAAGCTTTCACTCACTCTAAGTTCATGAATCAATCAATTCTATCAACTAACCCTTAGTTTCACTTATCTCTCTAATCAAATCTCTTAACTAACTCATGAAACTAGTTAACTATCCATTAATTCCTTTCATGGATTCTCATCCATTGATCTAATCAATCTCTTATTGGATCTTGACTGTTGATCAATATCTCCAAATCTATAAAACAAACCTATCAAGCATCAATCTCTCTAATCAATTGTAAGAAATCTATACTTGTCAAAGTGCTTTATGGGAATTTGAGATCAACTTATTATAACACTTTTCTCCAAGGTGAATTAGAAGAGAATAATGGAGGTATGCTAGGGTAAATTGTGTGTTACTATGTATGTAGGTGGTTTAGGGGCACCATAGGAGTCCAATTTTTAAGTTTTGTCAATTTTGGTTATGTAATTGGTTTGAGGTTTGTTTTAAGTTTTGTCATTCAAATAAGGTCATATGTGACCACTTAATGATGTAATATGGCTATTGAGTCATTTAGATTCCATGGGATTGAAATTGCATAATGATGTAAAAGTTGTCAAGTTGTGTAATTGCAAAAGTGCAAAAAAAGATGTAAATGTGGAAGTCCAACAGTCATGGGGTAGTTTGAATTAGTTTCTTTGGTTGGGGAAGTTGGAAAGCCTTCAAAAATTCATTGTACATTTTTGTCAAGTAGGGGGAAGAATGTATTGAATATCTTTGTGGTTGAGCCACAATGGAAAATGTCAATTTATGTAGTTTTCTTGTGTAAACTACTATTTCAAACCCCTAGATATGGCCCCATATAGCTAGATTCTTGAGAGCAAGTCATTGGATTTGCTAAAGGCATGTATTAACTCATTTTTAGCTTTGGTTTGATTGCATTTCATTAAGTTTAAGGCATTCTATTAGTATTTTTCTGAAAATCGGTCAAAACCCTGGTTTAGGGTTATAGTAGACCTTCAAAATTGTATTTCTCCCCTTCCAACCCTAATAAATTCCTATAAATTGGTAGAATGAAAGATTCATACATGTTATAAAATATTTCTAAGCTACATTTTCAGAAGATGAGGTTTTGGGCAGATACAATGATGCCCTAATCTGTAAAACAAAGTTTTGTGGGCAGAGAATGAGCCTAGAAGTTAGGTTTTGATGGATTCATGGGAACAGTCTTGTGATGTTTTGTAGAGCATGTGTAGACCCAACTAAAGGTGTTTCAAGTGTTGGGTAAGTGAATTTGAGATCAGAGGTGGCAGAAGCAATAAACCCTTGTGTAAACCAAGCCTAATTAGGCCTAAAATTGGACCGAGACAACAAGATTTGAGCCTTATGTTGTAAAAGACCCATAACCCATTTTGGAATATGTTTTAAGCAAGAAAAAATGGTAGCCAAATATGTGATTGGTTCTAGGTTTTAGTGCATATCCTAAGAGTAAAGCTCTGATAGTCCTATTTGGAGACCTACTAGCGTTGCAGGCAGCTTGGGAAGAAATAGTCTTTGGTTGATGCAGAAAGGTCTTGATATTGACTTGATTTGAGTAAGATAGAGTTCCTAAGGAGTTTGAAGGTGATGAGTAACCTTGTTTGGGTCTATGGGTTTGTAAACCAAAATTTTCCTTGTGAATGAAAGTTGCCTTGAAGGATGGTTACCTTGAAAATTGAGAAGAGTGAAACCCATTGTTGTGAAAAATGCCTATAGTAGCTTGAGTTGGAACCCCAGTACTACATCAGTAGGTTTTAATTAATTTGATATAGTATTATTTATTCACATTATTGACGTGATCTTTTGGTTGTGATTCTTGTTGTTTCCTATTTATCTTTGAGTTTCATAATTGAATTTCTAGGTCATATAATTTGGCATGCCCGCTAGGACCCTCTAGTCCCTAAATTCAACCCATTTTTGTGAAGTTTTTGGATTTTTAATAGTTATAGGCTCATTTTATACAATTGATTATAGAATGGTGCAATTATCTCATAGAAGTGCACAATTGTGGCTTAGATTGGCACAATTATAGCTTAGATAGGTGTAATTGCTAACCTCTTATATTACGATATTTTCTAATTTTTGGGTGCTTAATACTTGATTGTTAACCCTAATTTTGTAGTTGTTTGACACTAAACTAACAATTTTATCTCTTAGATTAGGTTTTTGTTTTGGTTTTAGCAATTTTTATGTTTTCATGCAAAGTGATACAATTGCAGGAGATATTGGCATAATTGAAACATAGTGTGGTGCATTTGTTTAGGATATAGGTGCTATTGTGTCTCTTTCTAGCACATTTAATAATTAGAATTGTGTATTTTTTAGAAGGTATATCCTACTTTTTATCAAATTTCCATTACTTTGGTGCAATTGTTTGTTGAGTTTTAGGTTTACTGGTCTATTTTCTAAGCAACTAATGGCATTCATTGGATTTAAGACCACACATAAACTACTAATGTTATCTATTGCAGGTTCTTATGTCTATTTTTCTATAGATTAGATAAGTACATCAATTTTATAAGGTGAATGAACTTTTTTAGATTAGACATCAATCTTAGTTTTTTAGCTTGAATGGGCCAATATTAATTTTGTCTTTGTATCATTTTATGCATGCTTATTTTATTATTTATGTGATTATCATTTTTGCATAGATATATTGGTCTTTGTAGCTTACCTATCATAACAGTATCATAGTCTTTCATATCATGGTTCTATACAACATATGGTTGATTGTGACCTTTTTTGTATGCATAGGACACATCATCACTCTAGTCTTTTATACCTTGGTGCATAACATCTAGTGCTATATCAAATAAAGAGTTCTCAATATAGTGCAACATAACTAGTCACTTCCATACCACCTCCATCTCCTATCCAACCCCTTCATTTTCCTATCTCGTAACCTCTTCTATGCCATCATCTTGCATCTTTTCATCTATTTTAAGAGCACAATTATATTCTCCAAACTTAGATCTATCCTTTTGAGGGGGCATCATCATCCTCATAATCATTCCTCCTAGTCACTCATCATTTAAATTATCAAGGAATCTTCCCTAATCCAACTAGTGATATTCTTCTTTAAGATTATGCTACTTCATAACACCATCACAAGGAGGGATAAATGTGGACACCTAAAATTGATACATTATAATATTGACTAATAAATTGATCATTTCCTCTATAATTGATTATATAAATCTTAATTTATTCAATTGATTATCCAATTTTTATCTCCTTATTAATTAAATAATATCTTATTTTTTAATCAATGCAATCATTATTCATCAGTATTCACTCGACCCTATTTCTAAATTAAATCATCTAATAATCACTCTTCTATATTCCAATATTAGACAAATAAATCCAAATATTTATTGATCTAAGTCTCGCATTCTCATCCCAAAAACTAAATAAATAAACCTTATTATTTAATTCCCTTTTCCAACCAATTTTCATTAAGTGGGATAAAATTAATTTGTCCATGATTACTCCACCACTTGCACATTCCTAACCCTCATCAATTTTCAAGACATTTCACATCCTCTAAAAGTGTAATTATTGGTTATATATACTTAAAAATATTATGCATGTAATTGTTTGGATTGAGTTAATTGATTTTATATGTTAAATTTGAATATACTTTTTAATATATAATTTAAACATAAGGCTTTCTCTTTCTTTCATATGATTTCACTATTGTCCCTTGAATTGGAATAGTATTATATAGGCCTCTAAGTTATCTTACATAGCAAAAATATTGTAACAAAGGCCTTGGAGGAGATTTAAGTTTTCTTTTAGAAGAGGCAAAATAGTTTTCTATCTTACTTGAATTATTGTATTAAAAAACACATGAATTAAACCCTAGGACATGTAAGAATGAAATTTGTATAAACTATAAGGGAAAATTTATTATCTTATATAAATGTAGAGGTTAACCAAATAGATAGAAAAATAATCAAATGATCTAACCTAGATAAATGAGTTGCAACTGATAATTGAAATGAATATTATAGTTAGATGTGAAAATTAAATTAAATATAATTCACATATGTATAACTCTAGATTTGATGAAGATGTCATTTATGGATGTTAGGGACACATTCATCATAATGCCATAACTTTAGAACTTGTTTGATGCCTATTACTAACTAATAAATTTATCTATGCACTATCAAGGTTCACCTAAGTTGCATGTGTATGATTTATCTCCATGTGTGCAGACTTTAACTTGATGTGTAGATCTAAAATTCTAAGACAAACTAATCTAGCAAGATTTTATCTAAAACATGCTCACCTCTATGTCTATGTTTTGAATCTTCGTAAGGATTAGTGGTGTTTTGAAAAATATTTGAAGAATTTACTAAATTATGAGGATGTTCTTCTCAAACAAACCTCTAGATGGATTGATTTAACAATGATGCTTACCAAGGTCAATAATATTAAGAAAGTATTCAATAATCTCTTAGGATGATAATATTAAATATTAATTTATCTTTTTTCCTACTTACAATTCATGAATGTACCCTCTAATTATACTATGTGTATACGCAACAATTAATTTAAATTAACCTTAAATCTTATTTACACCACTCTAACATATAATTTGAAAGAATTCACACTTTCATCAACTCACAACAACTGATAAAAATGAAGAGAAATAAATCCATTTTGAAAATTACATGTACAGTCCATTTGAATGAGAGCATAAATAATGCTTATTTACTCTTAAAACTATATGACCACAAATTTTCATCCATCATATGAGTGTTTGGTGATATGTTTATAAAATTGAAAGTGAGCAAACATAGTGGAAGAAATTTTTAAGATGTTATATATAAATAGATGTATGATATGAAATATGAAATAAATTATTTAATATGTATAAACATCCTACATTTTAAAGTGCTATGTTGATAAAGTTCTAGCTTCTTGGGATGTTGAAATTTTTAGGAAATTCTATTTGGATCATTTGGTTAGCTTTGCTCTTCCTCACTCTAGGATCTAAATTATAAGGTGAATAGATAAAGTAAATGGACACCTTCACCATTGGGTATTTTAAAATTAATACTTATGGTTATTCTCACAACAATCCATGTGCTATAGGGATTGGTGGAATTGGACAAGGTAATGCTAGTATAGTTCACTTCTTTTCTTCTTATACAACAAATTTTGACATTAATAATCAGATGGACTTGCTTGAGCTATCCTTGTGGGTCTAGAGAAAGCCTATGAACTAGGCAAGAAGAAGATAATATGTGAGATAAATTCCATAATTTTAGTCTAACTTCTAATTAATGGAAGGTCTCACAAATCTTCTTGGAGGTTGACATATTTTATGGAGTAGATTCTTTGCCTTTCATGAAACCATGAGTCCATCTTTTTTTCTTCATATTCTTAGATAATGGAATGATGTTGCCAATTATTTGGCTAAATGGGCCTCTAATGTTGATCATAGTTGGAATGTTTTAAATTGAGAGTCCTTGTCTTCTACTCAATCTTCATAGCTTATTCAACTCCTACACAATGATTTGGTTTAATTATTTTGATTCATTTTTCACCACGATTTTGTGTTTTGCTAGTTTTATGGTTTTCTTTATTTCTTGGAGGTGAATGTTATGTGGTAAACCTCCTTGGATTTTCATCCTTTAGACTCTACTAAAAACTATTAAAATTTGAAAATCTTTCTATATTTTTTAATACTTAGTTATAATTGTTTATCCTTTTTTGTAAAAAGAAAAAAAAAAGTGTTCTAGATGCACATTTGACTATATTTATTAATTAGTTAAAATTTAAAATATTTTGAACTCCAATTATTTAATAAATATGGTCAAATGTGCATCTAGAATGTTGGTTAGATTTTTCCTAAACATTCATCTTGTATGACGACTAGAAATAACTGGGAAATCATTACAAAATAAGAGCAAATAAAGGTAGAAAAACTTGAAAATCTCATTCATCTTCATATGGACCTCTTTTCACCCACATGGATAAAAACAAAGAAATTTTTGGCTACTTATCATTCAATTCAAAATTGAACTTGAAATTCTCATTCATCCTCATGGGGACCTCTTTTCACCCACATGGATAAAAACAAAGAAATTTCTTGCTACCTCATCTTTCAATTCATAAATAAACTCGAAATTCTGATCCATCCCGATGGCGACCTATTTTTACCCACATGGATGAAAATAAAGAAATTTCTTGTTATCTAATCTTTCAAATTCAAAATTAAACTTGAATTTCTCATCCATCCTCATGGGGACCTCTTTTCACCCACATGGATAAAAACAAAGAAATTTCTTGCCACCTCATCTTTTTATTTAAAATTAATCTTGAAATTCTTATCTATCCTCGTGGAAACCTCTTTTCACTCACATGGATAAAAATAGAGAAATTTCTTGCTACCTCATTCAAAATTAAGCTTGAAATTTGTATTCATCCTTATGAAGCCTCTTTTCACCCACACCAATAAAGACAAAGAAATTTCTTGCTACCTCATCTTTCTTTTCAAAGTTAAACTTGTCATTCTCGTAAAGACTTATTTTCACTTGACAAAAAATAATGGGGACCCCTTTTCACCCACATGAATAGAAACAAAGAAATGTCTTCTCCTCATCTTTCTATTCAAAATTAAACTTGAAATCCTTGTCCATCCTCATGGGGACTTTTTCACAATTTATTGCTGCCTTATCTTTCTATTCAAATTTTCGCTTCCCTTTTCCATTCTAAACTCTTCGAACAGCTCATCTAAGCTGTGAAGTTCTAGATACTTAAGAGTACTTGAATAGAAACATGTAGACATAATGTCATGCGGTCTCCAATAATGTCTGGTGTATGCTCCCAACAAGGAGGCAGTCCTTTCAAAGTTGTGTGCAGAGATTAAAGAAAATGAAAATACCCAACTTGCCAACCCAACCGACTACCCCTTTGTTTGGGCAAACATAATCTTGTCAAATTTTGATCTAAAGGTATGCTTGATAAAATGGAATTTGAAGTCCTATGGCAGATGATGGGAGAGAAAAGAGATACTAAGAGTAAAATATTTCCTTAATGGAGTTAAAAATGACAGACTAGCAATATTTTCTTTATAATAACGGCCTCTGAAGATGTTAGACTCGTGACTTTGGTACGGATATAAATAGTTTAAAAAAAATTGTAAGTTCTTATAGAGTGAAGGATAAAGTTACATTGATAGGATTGATTGATTAGACGGTGTGGGTAGAGAATGAGTATGGCTCACCTGCACAATCAGTCGGCTTTTTGCTTGACAAGACACTGTGCCAGTGCAATGAGAATCTAACACAGTGCAACATTATGATGTTCCTCCTCCTCTCCCATGCACAGTTATTTTTTTCCGTCTATTTAAGTCACCTAAGATCTCTAATCCACCATGCACTTCAAGGCCAATAGTATTCGGTATTGACATCGACAGGCCTTTTGTAGTGTAATCCTTAGAGTGTTTGTTTCTGGTTTTGGGTTGTTGCTTTTCTGTTCAGATAGTTACTTAGTGTTGAGAAGGATTGTTTTGATTTTTCATCGAGGGTAGTTATTAGTATGCTGAAGGATTATTTTGGTTTTCATTTCATTATGAACAGTGAAGTGTTGTTTTCATTCGATTTTGGTTACACTCGGATGATCAATTTCTGTGTTAGAAGGGTTGCTGTGATTGGTCATAATTCGGTGGTAACTTTTTGCAACAGACAGTTCTAGGTTTGGAGAAGGATTGCTTTTATACCGTTTTGGTTTTATGTATGGTGTTAGATTGCTTTCAGATTTTTGCTATGATAATAACTAGATGGAGAAGGATTGTTTTGATTCTTCGGATATAGGGTTATAAATATGCAGAAGGATTGTTTATAAGTATTTGTATATGAAGGTTCTTTTCCCCCTTCTGACTTTAGATCTTTAATATTAGTACAGAGAAGGATTGTTTATGTGAAGGTTCTTTCGCCCGCCCCCTTTCCTTGATTTTCTCTGAGACAGAAATTATTGACATGGATTATGTGGGGTTTTGTTTAAAAGTTTATTGAAGGACTGGTTTGAATTTTGTCTTAGCTTGTTGGTAAAATCAATGAAGGATTTCTTTCATGAATGTTTAGGACAGTTTTCAGGAATTAGAAGGAAGGTTAATATGATTTATTTAGGTAGTTCTCAGTGTGCAGAAGGATTGTTTTTGGTTTTTATTGTAGATATAACTTTATCAGTATGTTTGGGAGACTTGTCAGTGATAGTAGAAGAGAGAATATATGTTCTTATTTTTTATCAGATTGTTATTTGGAGGCTATTGATTTTATTTTGGTTTTAAACATAGATAATTAGAATGGAGGAAGACTGTTCTGTGTAATTCTACTGAAATAGATTATCAATAAAAGGATTTTTATTTATTTTTAATGTTTTCTATTGTTAATGGTGTGTATAACTGTTTAGTATATAGTCTCTAATATTGACAAGGATTACCATCAGTTTCATTTTTGTCTGTTACGAGTTTGGGGGTGGCCTTAAGATTTCAGTTTTAAGAAATTCATCTTGTTATTAGTGCGGAGAAGGGAGTTCTCTTCAGTCCACTTAAAGATGGTGTTTGGCTTGAAGCAGCTGCTGACTTATTCATTCACCTGCTACATCTCATATCATATATATAAAGGATGAGCGTGGAGGAGTAGAGAACAAGGGATGTTGTAGATGTGTGAATGATGTGGGAGCTGATTTCAGCCAGGGACTGCCATTGCTTGGACTGAAGGGAGCTCCCTTCACAAATCTCTTTCACTTTTCATAAATTCAGTATGAAAAAAGAAACAAGAAAAAAAAGTTTTTAACTTATAATGTAACTGTAATGGCTTTTATTGTATATAGGAATGAATATGAGGAAAGAATTCAAGGAATTGGCTAACATTAGAACAAGTTCTCTCACACGAGTTGTTTATATACCACCTTAGGTTCCCGGAGGATTTATGGATTTGAGCATATGGATATTTTTATGTGCCTTTTGATTGGCATCTAAGGCATTCGTATACTAGAAATGCAATTCCTTTTGGAGTCCTCATAAATTTTCCTGAGAAGAATATATTGTTTGGAATGATCATAAGAGTTCTGAGGATTCTACCGAAGGGTTTACCATGTTTTGGTGATGTTATGTACGTATTCTTTCTCCATTTTGTTTGTAGCCTCAACTGGATCTAGCTTGGATAACCGAATTCTGATAGACGTATTCTTTCTTCATTTTGTTTGTAACCTAAGCTGAATCTGGCTTTGATAATGCAACTCTTTCTTTATAGCCATGTTTGAATTTATAGATTTTTTTTTTTACCTTGATTGGCATGTTTTAATTTTTAATATTTCTTTTTGCAGGTTGACTTGATCTTTCTTGGTGAATATAAACTAGTTTGATGCTAACATGGAACAGTCATGATTGTAATGTTTCTGATCCTAGTTTTCTAGCTGGCAGATAATATTGTACACGATCCCAGTTTTCATAGTCTAATATAGTTTTTTGGTCTATTTCTGTTAATTCAGTACATCAGAGATAGTAAATTCCAGCTCTGTCCTTTAACCTAATATTACTTTGTTTTTTCATGAAAGTTTTGGTTTCAGGAGTCATACTGAGGAAGACCAAAAACAAAAAGAGTTTGAGCTGTTGCCATTCCTTCACCTCTGGAAAAAAGAAATATGATTGCTTTATGCCCTGAACAAAACATTGCAGAGCAGACCTGTGCTTTCTAATGCTTTTAATGGTGAACATGAGTGCCGGGATTCGCTCAAATAGTTATAGTGAAAAGCAATGTAATGCAGCTTTTCTGGTAAATATTTTAATGCCCGGACATACTCAAATAGTATGGTGAAAAGCTATCCTACTTTGATGAATCTACAAGTAGCAGACTGCTTCTGTTGCTCTGTAAGCATTGTACTTGTGAAGACAGAGTATATGCAGGAATAAACGGAGATTCCGGATTTTCTATTTAGAAAAAGAAGGTTGTCCATGCAATAAAATCTGTAAAAGATTTTGATGTAACCATAATCAGACAAAGTTGTCCTCTTATGTATACGAAGAAGTAAAAATAATATATATCCAGTGAAAGTTTCCAACTTATCAATCTTGTCATATTGGAAAAACGATGGTTTGCCTTGATTTAAATTGTGAAAGAATGTAACCAACTTTAAACTTGAAATGAATCTTATTGACTAAGTTATGGAAAGATGGATCTTTATTATAATATTACATAGTTGTCACAAATGATCTATTTCAATATATTTAGGTTTTTAAAATAATGATTTCTGGATATTTTTTACAATTTATTATATTGATATGAATTGTTTCTGAATTTAATTGTGTGTTTTTTAATATTTCGGATCACATTCTATAATCCATAATCATGAATCTGATGATAGATTATAGCATCAATAAGTCAAAAAGTAAATTTCATTAAAACAATAAATTTAATAACCAGTGATTTTTTAATATTTCGGATTAAACTTCATGATCCATAACCATAAATCTGATGATAAATCATAACAACAGTAAAGCAAAAATAAATCTCAATAAAACAACAGAATAATTTATATACTATATTTTCACTTGTATGAATACAAGCATCTGATCTCTTAGAAATAACCAGGTGGTAATGGGATCCATAAAATCTATAAACCACCTCAGAAAGCAACTTGGTGACAAGGGGATTCATAAAATATATAAGTATGTCGGTGAGGGGACGCTAACACATTAATTATACTGAAACTTTTGTACTGTGATTGTATTTCTTGTTAATTTCTATTGACCATTTAAATATTGAAAATTAACTCCTCCATTCACTTAGTCCATTCGTATAATAACGATGGGGATAAGTACGAGAAAAGCAGAGAAGAGGTGCTGTTGTTGGGATCACCCTCAGCATTTGAATAACGAAAAGAAAGAAACTTATTATCAAGGCGGAACTGTAGGGTTCCATGGTGTAAGGAAAATGTGAGGAGGAGATCCCATTGCCTGTGAGAAGATAATTATTAAAGACTTAATCAACTTTTTAATGTACTGATATTAATAAGTTCTCACCCAGGGTCGACTATATTTAATTCTATATTGCTAGAATTATGAGGGGAAGATAACGTTTCCTATTTTAATGGCAGAAATAGTGTTTTCTGGTTCTGACGGCCATTTTTTAGTTTCCTATATTTGTTTGGTTTCTTGGGGGAGAAAAAAATATTTTAATTATCTATAAAAAACATTTACAGAAAAGATTTTGAAGCAGTGAGAGTTATTATTAGAGTTCAAAAGATGAAAATATACAGGTTTACAATACTAGTCACTTTTAGGAAACAAAAGAATCCATAAAATTAGCAAAACTCAAAATCTTAATGAAAAAAATCAGAATAATCAAAATCAAATCATTGTGTCGGAGCTTAATAAACTATGAAGATTGAACAAAAGATAAATATGGAATGTCTGAGAAAAAAGAATGGAGGTGTTTTTGTCTAAAAGATAGTCCTCATATATTATAAAATAGAATAACTTGTTAGGAAATTATTAGGTTGATCAAATCATTTCTTACATAACTGTATGAGAGAAAAGAATGCATATAAGCTTATAAAATAACCATAATGCAATTATAAAAAATATACCATAAGATTACACAAGATATATGCTTGGAAAACTTAACCTCTAAAGTATCCATACAGAATGTATTCTTCAACAATGAAACATTACAATTGTAGTAACAGAAAAAAATTCCTTTTCCTTGCTTGATCTAATAACTGACATTGAAATTGAACAAGTGGTGTCTTGGACTAGTCTTGTAATGTCTTGTAAACATTCACACTATTTTAAGACCTTTATTTAACTAAATCATGCCTTAATTGGTCCTTTGCAAGGGTGTTGTGAAGTGTTGTAATACACTTTCACACTTTTCTAGGACTTATTTGCTTAATTAAGCCTTATGAGGCCCTTTATAAATAAAATGTACATAATGTGTAACTTGTTTAAGTGTTGTAAAGTGTTTTAAAGTACTTTCACATTTATCTAGGTGGTCTTAATTCATTAAGGTTAAGTGGAGTTATTATCCCCCCTTTTAGGCCTTCATTTTGACACCTCCTAAGGATCTTTCCCAACAAGCATAAATCAAATATCAAATTATTTCATTGGGAAAAAATTGGTCCTGATAAGTTGAGCCAGGACCCATTTTCCCTTGATGGTGAATGGGTCCTCTCTTAATAGGACCCCCCTTTTTCAATTGATTTGGAATGGGTTTTTGACCATCTTTCAACTCCCTGAAGCTTAGTCCTGGAAACTTAGCCAGGACCCATTCGCCTTTGGTGGTGAATCGGTCCTCCCTTAATGAGACCCTAATTTTTGAATTTCATTCTAGCGGGAATTTAATTTCCTTTCTTTCCAGATCTGGTGTTGACCTTAGTTCTTTGAATTTCGGGGTTAATCTCCTAATTTAGTATGAATAAGGGCTTAATTTGCATTGTTTCTTCTAAGCAATCCTAACGCAATCAAGCAAGTATTCACGCATTCAAGAGATCAAGCATTAGAGCATTTCAAGAGCATATCAAAGGCATTTCAAGGAAAAATTCAAGTGTATTGCAGCAATTCAAAGATCATATCATCATGGCAAGGTTCTAATTGCATCATTTTA
The DNA here is from genome assembly GCA_007258455.2 of Sequoia sempervirens. Classification (NCBI taxonomy): domain Eukaryota; kingdom Viridiplantae; phylum Streptophyta; class Pinopsida; order Cupressales; family Cupressaceae; genus Sequoia; species Sequoia sempervirens. Next base: position 78,005,795 of record VDFB02109042.1, on the reverse strand, counting down.
TGTTCATGCTTCATTATCTTATTTCATCATTTGGTTTGATTACCTACAAGGGGTTTGACTGAAGAAAACCCCCATTCACTAACAAATCAACAAGTTTTATATCCTTGAATGTGTGATTGCAAATTTACAAGTTGAAGAGCAAGATTATCAAAGTTGTCAAAATTGTTAAAGTTGCAAAGTTGTCATTCAAAGTGCAAGAACACAAAAAGAGCCCTACAAAACTGAATATTTCCTTCCAAAACTTGATAACAGGGATTTCATGAGTGCAAACATCAAAGTACATGATCCTGAAATCAATTTTTTGAAACCCTAAAAGAACCCATTCGCCTTCAACCTCCATAGCTCAAAAACAACAACTTTTTGGACATGTACACAACTCTTTATGCTCTAAAAACATTCCTCATAGTTGCTATAATAGTTAGGGTCATTTTTTGATTGTTAAGTGATCCATCTCATTTTAGGGATAGATCCTATTGTCAACCAAATCATTTTTGGTGAACCCAACTTATTCAACATTCCACTTTTATGAATTTTTGGAGTGTTTCATTGCATTTCAAATTAAAATCTTGCATTCATTACATTTATATTTGCATTGAATTAGGGTTTCTTCTTTTGCATTTAAATCTTGCATATCATATAGGGTTTAGATTTGCATTGTTTTGCACTTCTTAAATATGAGCCTTACAAAAAAAAAAGCAATCAGTTTGCATATCTCATTTAGATTTTATTCAATTGCATTTGAAAATCAAAACAAAATTGTATTTCAATCTAGGTCTTACATTTCATCTTTCTATTGCATTTTTGCATTTAATTTCTAGAAAATTAGAAGCTTTCTTTCACTGTTTACAACCTAGAACTAAAAGATATATATGAAAGCTTGCAAACCATTAAAAACTAGTTTAAAAAGACCTTACCAGGACCCATTCGCTCTTTCTGGAAAATAGGTCCCTATTCAGCTCTGACTTGAAGCTTCTGGCAACTAAAAAGGCATTAAAATTGACTCTGAAATCCATAGAAAGATCCTAGAATGACCTAACCAGGACCCATTCGCCCTTACTAGTGAATGAGTCCTTATTAGCTATAGATATACAATTTTAGGACATTAAAATCCCAATTTCTAGCTTTTGTTTGGTACATTCATCTTGCTATTTTAGTTTCCTGATTTGTTGTTTCATCAATTTCTTTGCATTTAGCTTAAATTGCTTCATTTTAGTGCATTGGTAGAAATTCAAAATTGCATCAAAACTTTCATTTTTAACTGATTGCATTGTTAATCACTAAATTACCATGTTTAGGTCTAAAATTCTGAAAATGGAGAATTATTTAGGCAATGTTTGGAAATCCTTATTCTCTTTGGTTGATGATTCATATTGTGTTTTTGGCAATGACCCTAATGACATTGAATTGACTCATTCTCACACAATTCCTAATGCATTTCCTCCTTGTGATGTTGACATCATTGGAGAAGATGATGCCAGCATGAATGAATTCATATGATTTCCTTAACAACCTCGAGTCCAATGCATCCTTTTATCCTTCAATGAAACAACCCACACAAGATGAGATGTTTGGACTTTTACAGCCGAAACTGAGTCACAAGTTGAACCTAAGTTTCCTACCATAGGTCAACCTAGCACCTCTAAACAAGCAAACATTCAATAATCCAACACATCAATCAACCTTGAAGAGTCATATGGAAGAGGATTCATGATCTTACACAAACAAGGATGTGATACAACAAATGAACATAGCATTCATCAAGTCCTAGAGAAAATACCAACTAAAGAAACCAAAGGGTTAGGATATCAAGATCCCTCTCGCAACATAAGACCTCCTAAAGAATACCTAAGGCTTCATAGTGATGGTATGGTAATCTTAGATCCTCCTCCTCATATAAGCATCCCCATTCCTAAAGAGCAACCCATACCTCCTAAGGATAAAGATAATAAAGACAAGATCATCTCAGGATCTCCTACCCTATTTTCATCTAGAGAAGTTGGTGAATCTAGCAAGTAGGAGGCCTTACAAGTTAAAGAAACTCAAATTCCCTTGTTTTCCACCTAAAAGTGAAAGGAAACTACAATTAATTCTAAACAAAGAACTCATAACATTACCACTAATGAAAGACAGGCTCATAATGTATCCTAAAGATGCAAATGTTCCACATTGTCAATACCATAGAACTCTTGGACATAGTACTGATGAGTGTCACAAATTCAGATTAGTATTGAGAAAATTTCACTTTTATGGTAGTGATTGTCATCGAGTGATTGCATAACATACACCCCTCTTGCACCTTGCCATGTAATAGTTATAGAATCTTAAATCATTCTCACTATTACATGTTTTACACTTATTGTAAATCATTTTCTCTAATGTAAGGAGCTAATTTTCCTCACTTACCTTGGCTCATTCTTGTCTTGCACAAAGTGGAGGCAAGAATTTGATAGCTTTGTCCTAGTTCAACACTTGCTCTTGTCCTTTTGGCTAGTTTCCCACCTTCTGTTTATACCGACCGAGATTGGGAGGCAGATGACCTACTTTAGGTTGACTCGCTTGTGCCTTATTAGTCTTTTGCTTTTTCATTTTTCTTTGTGAGTGCATGTGTGTAATGTGATCCCCCATGACATTTTGTTTGATGTTTCCCTCTCTTTTGTGCATTATTCTATATGTACCTTCATTCTTCTCTTTGTTGTAATCATTTTTCATTTGTCTTGTGTTTTCCTTTTGGGGATGATGCAAGGCGTCGAGACATTTAGGTCTTTTCCATGTTGACCCAAAATATTTTCCTTTTATCTTGTTTTTCATCTGTTCTTGTGTTTTCCTTTTGGGGATGATGCAAGCCATCGAGACATTTATGTTTCTTCCATGTTGACCTGAAAGGTTTTTCTTTGTTTTCACTCTATTTGTATCATTATTCTAGTTCTATGTGTATTTGGGGAATGATGATAGTTCCATGCTCTATGACAACATTGTAGCACAGACATACTGACCCCAAATCCATATATCTCTTATGTTTTTTTAGGGGCAACCCTTCTTTCCTATTTCATGACGTAGTTTTTTTTGGAAATATATGACTTGTCATAGGGTTTTTTAAGGAAAGATCTCATGTCTTAGGACCAAAACATTGAATACTTTAAAGCAATTGAAATTGAAAAAATGGTGTATTGGACTAGTGTTGTAATGTCTTGTAAACATTCACACTATTTTAAGACCTTTATTTAACTAAATCATGCCTTAATTGGTCCTTTGCAAGGGTGTTGTGAAGTGTTGTAACACACTTTCACACCTTTCTAGGACTTATTTGCTTAATTAAGCCTTATGGGCCCCTTTCTAAATAAAATGTACATAATGTGTACCTTGTTTAAGTGTTGTAAAGTTTTTTAAAGCATTTTCACATTTATCTAGGTGGTCTTAGTTCATTTTAAGGTTAAAGTGCGATTATTAACCCCCCTTTTAGGCCTTCATTTTGACACCTCCTGAGGATCTTTCCCAACAAGCATAAATTAAATATCAAATTATTTCATTGGGAAAAATTTGGTCCTTGTAAATTGAGCCAAGACCCATTCGCCCTTGATGGAGAATGGGTCCTCTCTTAATAGGACCCCCTTTTTTTAGTTGATCTAGAATGGGTTTTTGACCCTCTTTCAACTCCCCGAAGCTCAGTCCTAGAAACTTAGCTAGGACCCATTTGCCTTTGGTGGCGAATGGGTCCTCCCTTAATGAGACCCTATTTTTTTAATTTTATTATGGTGGGAATTTAATTTCCTTTCTTTCTAAATCTAGTGTCGGCCTTATTTTTTAAAATTTTGGGAAAAAATCTCCTAATTTAGTATAAATAAGGGGTGAATTCACATTGTTTCTTCTAAGCAATCCTAAAACAATCAAGTCAAGCAAGAATTCACGCATGCAAGAGATTAAGAATTAGAGCATTTCAAGACAAAATTCAAGTGTTTATTGCAGCAATTCAAAGAGCATATCATCATGGCAAGGTTGTAATTGCATCATTTCATGTTCATTCCTCATTATCTTATGTCATCATTTGGTTTGATTACCTACAAGGGGTTTGACTGAGGAAAACCCCCCATTCATTAAAAAATAACAAGTTTTATGTCCTTGAGTGTGTGATTGCATATTTATAGGTTGGAGAGCAAGATTATCAAAGTTGTCAAAATTGTCAAAGTTGCAAAGTTGTCATTCAAGGTGCAAGAACATGGAAAGAGCCCTAAAGAATTGAATATTTCCTTCCAAAACTTGATAATAGGGATTTCAAGAGTGCAGACATCAAAGTACAAGATCCTAAAATTAGTTTTCTGAAACCCTAAAAGGACCCATTCGCCCTTGAAGGAGAATGAGTCCTCCATAGCTCGATAACAACTTTCTAGATAGGTACACAACTTTTTGTGCTCTAAAAACATTCCTCATAGTTGCTATAATAGTTAGGGTTATTTTCTAATTGTTATTTGCATCTTATTTTGCATAATTTGAAGTGATTTGGTCCTTGAAAAATAAGTGATCCATCTCATTTTTGGAATAGATCCTATTTTTCACGATATTAACAATATACTTATAGAGTCTCCATGAATACTTCTAGAACATCAAAATCCTCCATTGTAGCCTCCATGTGTCCGAGAATATAAGTAACCATGCAACAACACATCCCATGCTAGACTTCACAAATTTAGTCTATAAGAGAGATCAATACAAATTACAACTAAGCCAAACAACCGACTTTCCAACCTCACCACTAAATATGTGCTTGATTTTATAGATTTAAGCTTACACAAAACAAACAATGGTATAGGTGAAACCATGTTTTAAAATCATGAGCAGACAAAACAATTGACCCTAACATTCACTTTTTGGTACTAAGTTTTTTCTATATTATATATTTTCCCAATGTGCAATGCACACATAAAATATTTAACCAACATCACAATCAACTTTACAAGTGGACGTAAATAAATATTTAATGTGACTTAGAAACACGTCTCTAAAGATACACCACAAATAAATATTTATTTTAAATAATTAAAATAATTATATCTTGTACAAGGTGTATAACACCCTTTTCCTAACCCATTATATGGTCTCACAAGTAGGTGGATTAATGAAAGTTGCAAATAATTGATTCAACTCATATCCAACTTTGTGTTTGTTATACATGATGGATAGAAATCTCTTAATCGTCTCTTGGAGTCTTTGCACTTACTATTCAGAAAGTAAAGAATGATATAGTTTTAGAAGGCTTATAAGATCCTCCAAGTTGCACAACACTAGCTTGACTCTAAGAAGGAAAAGGAATTCATGTATCAAATTAGTGCTATGTAGGGATGGTGTATCAAAAATTCTCCCAATCACGCCCTCATCCACATACGTTTCCATGTAGGAAATTGCATTCAATGTACTCTTACATAATAGCTTCTAAATATAGTTTGTCACTACTAATTTACCTTACATTTTTTAGCCCCACATTAACAATGTTTCTAATTAAATAAGCAGGGTATTAGATAGGGCCCTAATCCCGATTACAAAGAAAAAGATATAGCAATAAGTCTAGAGAAACAACAAAAGCATAGCTAGACAACAACCAACTAGAAAGCAAAACAATGACAAACAAAGCAAAACAAGCTAGAACCACCTCACACCAAGAACCAAGTCAAGGTGGTTTAAAGAATTGTTCCATGGATTTATGCTTTATCATAATAGAAGGATTCCTTTCCACAAATCTTTTCATATTTTTTTTTACAAGGAGAAGACACAAAACCATTAACTTGATTAGCCAAGCCTGAGCTGTCAACAGAGGAGACCGCCATTGATAATGTTGGTTCATGTTGAATCACATGAGAATCTTTCACAATAATTGCCATCTTATCCTTCATAGGAAAGGACTTATTGCAAATGTGAACTTCATTCTGAATCTCCTAAGAGGGAGTGGAGTAATCATCCATTTAATAAACAACTACTGTCTTTTCCTTTTTCTTCCAAATGTAGTGTTTTTTTCTTATTCCTTAGATAGGTAAAGGCGGAATGACACACTTTACCACAATGATGATAGACAATCAAAGAGTTTTCATAATCAATTTTTTGCTCCCACTTACCAAATTTTGAAGATAAGGTTATCTTAGTGGGGAGAATAAGGTTTTTCTTGATGAGGGCGTAGCCCGAAACTTAGAAAATAACCCAAAAATAAGAGAATAATTTTATTATTCAGAAAATGGAGCTTCTTACATGTAGAGAATCTCAAATCCCCAAGTTCTACAACACATGCTAGTTATCAAAAGCTACAAAATCACCCTTTCGCAATATGCAAGCTTGTCCCCAAAAAGTTACCCAAAAATTAGAAACCTACCCATAAATAGAGCTCCTCTTTAGTTTGGAGCCAAAACAACATTCAAATTTGAGTTTAGGCAGTTTACGCCGAAAATTTATTACAACATGAAGTTCAAATTTCAAAAAGAGAATCGGTAATTGTACTTTC
>VDFB02109042.1:77818911-77999214 GCA_007258455.2 Sequoia sempervirens | reverse complement strand
CAATAGTTCAAAATTTTTTGCCGCTCCAGTGCTCCACTTGAATTCTTTTCTATCCCCTCTCATTGTTTCAGTCAGGGGTCCACAAATACTACTGAAGTTTCTAATGAACTTTCTATAAAAACTAGCTAAACCATGGAAAGATCTCACCTCTGTAGCAGTTCTTGGGGTAGGCCATTCTAGAATAGCCTTCACCTTCTCTGGGTCCATATTGAGACCTTCTGCTGAGACAACAAACCCCAAGTACATTAACTCCCTCTTCACAAAACTACACTTCTTCAGATTAATCAACAATTTCTCTTCTACTGTGCTCTCAATTTTACTAGATGCTCATCCAACGCTCTTTACTGAAAAATCAAAATATCATCTAAATACACACAACAAACTTCCTGAATTCTTTTAGTACCTTCGCTATGAGCCAGCATGAATGTGTTTCCTATGCATTGGTTAGCCCAAAAGGCATGAATAACCACTCATATAGGGCCCCTTGGTTCTGAAGGAAATTTTCCATTCATCTCAATCAATCAAGTGGGATATCCACTCTTCAGATCACTCAGGAAGTATTGAGCTCCACTCAAAACAGCCTATCGTCATCCATCCTTGGTAGGGGAAATCAGATTCTGATTAGCAATCTTTGTTTTATGGCTCTGGAATTCACACATCCTCCCCTATTGGTGCTAGTAATGTACTGCATTAAGGGACTCCAAAATATCCCGACAAACCCTTTCTCAACAACTCTTGAACTTGTCTGTTCAACTCCTTATTTTCTGTTGGAGTCATTCTATGAGCTGCCTTATTTGGCAAATTTTCTCTAGGAATCAAGTCAATCTGATGATTGATCTTCCTTATTGGTGGTAAACCCTTAAGTACATTATCATAAACAATATCCTAAAACTCATCTAACATCCCAGAAACTTCTTCTGGAACCTTCTCACTATCCTCCTTACTCACTCTAGGAATTAATGCATAACACACATGCTCATGCTTCATACCTTCTAAAATTTTTTTTCCATCTACATAACAAATTCTAGCACTACTGCATACCTTTTCTTTGGTCTCCTTCAGGGGTTTCAACTTATGACGAACCCCATCCTTTGTCAAGGAATAAGTGTTTGCATGGCCATCATGTATAGCTTGCCTATCGAACTGCCATGGCCTCCTCAACAACATGTGACATGCATCCATGGGGATGATATCACAGAGTACCTCATCATGATAGCTCCCAATATTGAACTTTACTAGGCACTATTCATTGACCAAAACTTTGTGGTCTTTCTGTAACCAGGCAATCCGATATGGATGTGGGTGCCTTTCCCTCTTCAGCTTCAACTTTGTGACTATCTCTTCTGACACCAGATTATCGATGCTCCCACCATCAATAATGACATCACAACATTTTCCTTCACACTTGCACCTTGTGCAAAACAAATTCTTCCTCTGTTTTGGTTCCTTTTCCTCAGTCACCAGGGCTCTCCTAATCACTAGGGCTTTTCCCCTTTTAGCATCATCTGAATGTTCAAATTGGGCCTCCTCATCTACATGCAAACCCTTCCATGACCTTCTGGCCTTTTTTCTGCCCTTCCTTGGTGTTATGGGCATTCATAGGCTCAATGCCCTTCTTCACCACACTGGAAACACGTTCCTTTGAAACCACCTCTTCCAGATCCTTGTCCATATCTCCCTCGTCCTCTAACTCTTTGATCACCATTGTTTTGATCACGAGGGCAGTTGAAGTTGTCATTCCTTCGGCTTTGGATGGTACCCACATCTTCACTTTTCTTTTCATCATCATTTTAGCTTCCTGAAGGTCTTCCATTGCCCCTTCCACTTTGACCTCCTCATCCTTTTTGCTTGCCATCAAATCTTTTGTTCAGCTTCTCTTCCACCTTCAGAGCAAACTGATACACATCCTCAATGGTGGTCATTCTGACTAGGCTTAACTCCCTTTGAATGCTCGGTCATAACCCATTAAGATATTGGGCTACCTTTCCTTTTATTGGCCTCTCATTGTAGGACCTGCCTGATGATCATCTTGTGAAAAATCTTCAAAGATTCTTCTTTCAAAAGATCCTCGGCTTCCTTGCTTCAACCCTTACAATTTCTTCAACAAATATAACTCGTAGTCCACTTGTATGAATTGCTTCTTCAGTTTCTCTACCATGCAATCCCATCTAGTGATCTTTCCTTTTCCTCTTAGATTTCTTTCCAACTGGACCTCTTTCCACTAAATACCCAGACGCCTCTTCGCCTTCATTTTGCAAACTTTAACTCATCCGGTTCCTATTCTCATACTCAAAATATTCTTCTAGCTCGCTGGATCCAAATGATCAACTCCTTTCGGGTTCGACTTTCTCGTGACACTGGGGACCTCTCATGGGTCTTTTCCCCGATTCTTTTGAAATGGCCCTTATTAGCCACATTTGTCTTGATCAATTGCTTCTTCTTCCTCTTCTACATTTGAACCTTCTTCCTCTCCTTCATCCTCACTTTCCTCCCTCGGGTTTAACACTCTTCTCAACTGCTCTTGTAACGCATCAATCTATCTCTAGAGGGCTGCCAGTGCATCTCTTTCACCAGCATTTTTGCCGCCTTGACCACCTCTGGCACCACCACGCTTACCAGGCATCACTCTTGGAGGAATATTTCTTGACCTTGACCCACAACCACGGGTCCCCGTGCAACCGGGCCTCAAGATCGGTGGATCCGGCCCACACGCCAAGAAAACTCCGGCTCATACCACTTGATGAGGGCACCGAGACTTAGAAAATAACCCACAAACAAGAGAATAATTTTATTATTCAGAAAATGGAGCTTCTTACATACAGAGGATCTCAAATCCCCAAGTCCTACAACACATGCAAGTTACAGAAAGCTACAGAATCACCCTTTCGCAATATGCAAGCTTGTCCCCAAAAAGTTACCCAAAAATTAGAAACCCGCCCATAAATAGAGCTCCTCTTTAGTTTGCAGCAAAAACAACATTCAAATTTGAGTTTAAGTAGTTTGGCGCCAAAAATTTACAACATGAAGTTCAAATTTCAAAAGAGCATTTGCAATTGTATCTTCTAGAAAGTGCACCAACTTCTCGGGGCCATAACTTTTGATCCGGGACTCTGATTCGTGAACCGTTTGAATCGTTGGAAAGGTCACAAAGTCAATAACGCGCTTGAAATTGCTATGCTAATTTTGGAAAGTTTCAGGGCCGATCCGGGAACTCTAACTACCTCAAATCTAACTCGGAAGATTTTCAGGTGCAAATCTAAGAAACTAAAACTGCAATATCTTTCCACCCAGGAATAGAAAATAAAAACTGTAAATTGGGAATTTCATTATGACGAAAATGGTATCCAAAAATGTAAAAACATCTAAAAATTGAGAAACTTGAAATTTAACTTTTTTTGGGTGATGCAAGATTGCCCTTACACCACTGGATGCTCCTGCATCATTTCTCCACTAACACACAAAATCTAGCAAACAACAAATGCTCCATGGATTTGGTGGTCTTATCAGTAATGCAAAAATACCCAAAACAATTAGCAATAATCATAAAGATCTTTTCATTCCAGAACTCCAAAGGAAGCCTAGGCAAACAAACCCAAACAAGGAACTTAGAAGTCTCCATCATACAAACCCAAAAACCACTTTTGGAGACCAAGTCCATTTGAGCTGAAAAACCAAGGGCCTTCAAGAAGGGCCCATGATCAGTCTTCCACGTAGGAAAAGGAGAAATGAAATAAACCATTGAGAATAGAAGTTACCTTAACCTACCCTCTTTTCTTCCAAACATGAAGGACCCATCTTCTAATAGCATCAATATTGGGACAGTTCCCATAGAATTTCCCAACCAAAGAGCACTTAAGCCAATCCAAAGAATCGAGAAAAAGAGTTAGGAATATCAAAAGGAGCTTGACCATCATTCAAAATAGCAAAGGAACTTTCATTAGTCTCCTTACAGTCAATATCAGACTACAAGATAGACAGGCCATCTACCACCTTTGCACTAAGCTCAACCATAGAAGGAATAGCCTCAAGAGAGGGAGAAAGAGTAGCCTGAAGAGTGCTTAAACTCCTAGCCCCACAAGCCATAACAATAGAGGGAAGCTCAGAAACCAAAGGGGGAAGAGGGAAAACAATAGGAACATAAGATTTAGAAGGTGAAGGAGAAATAACACCTTCCTCAGCTACAACAAGGTTAAGAAAACCCTCCTTGAGACTAGAAAATAGAGGATTCACCACAAAAAAATAGGTTTCTCCTTAGAGCTCATAGTCAAACTCCTTTGTGCCTCCTGACGAGATTCAAGAAGAATATCTAGAAGAAGCCCCTCCTCCTCTACAAACCCATCACTATCCCAAACATCACCAGGATCAACATTCTCAAAAGAGATGAACTCTTCCTCATCCCAGCCATTAGCCAAGAAGTTGACCTCTAAGAAGGAAAGGGTAGAAACATTAGTAGAAGGGGCCACTACATTCAACTAATCATCTACAAAATCATAATCCTCATCCCTAGCAAGTGAGGATGAGTGGCTAGAGACTAGGGAACAAGACACAAAAGAGGAACCATGCTTCTTCACCATGCTACCATAGGAAGGAGAAACACAAGAGAAAATGATAGCTTAGAAAGGAGAAAAGGACAGCCAAGGGGAAACAGAAGGAATGAAGGCAAAGGAAGCAGGCAAGGGAAGGTGGAAACAAAATGAGAAGGGGAAGGAACAAATCCCAAGCATGAAACAAGAAAACAAGACTAAGAAAACCAAACAAAGAGAGAAGCACAAGGTAGGAACGATAGAGCTCAAAACACAACACGTGGGAATGGGACAAACACCTAGGCATGTAGAAGAAGGTAGCTGGAGGAGAAGGTAGGGGAAAGGGTGGAAGAACAAACCATGACAAGCAGGAGTCGAGCACCAGGCCAAGGGCCAAGGTGAGCCGAGCACTAGGAATTCAAATGAGCAGGAGAGTGGGAGAGCGAGAGCTTTGCAGTGATTATTTGCAGTCATAGAAAAAGGTTTCTATTATTAGATGATCACGGATGTGCTCACCCTTCAATAGGTTAGGCATGAAAAAATAGTTTTGGAACTCTTTGCAAGGGGTGTTCATATGTAGATTAACCTTTATAACTACTTCAAAATCTCACATCCTTGCACTCACAAGTACTTATGTTGATGACTAATCTCCTCTCCATTTTCCAAGTGACCCTTCATCACCCTCCATGACAAATATATTTTTATTGAATCACATATATTTTTAGAAACAAGGTTGGATGAAAGATCTTACATGAGATCACGCCAAATGACTAAGATGAACATGCAAGGAAACAATCATAGGAATTAGTCCTTTGCTTTCAAATTTTTAATGTTTAGAACTAGATGAGATTTTAAGAAATATATATCTCCAATCCTCTTGGTAATTTAAGAGGATAATATCATCCATCTAATTAATTACATGGTTTCCCAACAATCCTATTAATGCATTCACCTCTCAATAGATGTAATACATGTAGAGGATTCTTGTACGTTGTTTAGGAGAGGACATATGTGTTCCAATTTTTATTTAATTTCTAATGAATTTTCTTCCTATTCTATGTGAAATTTATGTAAATGAGTGAGACACCTTCAATATCTATTTCCTTGATACTCTTTTGAGTGCACAATTTGAGACTTTCACAAAAAGTACCCATTTCTACTTAATTATTAATTTTAGGAGCAGTTTTTTTATGAAGCCAATATGTGTTAAAAATGAAGGTGAAATTGTAGCTTAAAACTTGTAAACCTATGTGACTACATATTTAATTAAGTGTTCTTTGTCACAATTCTTTGTGTATGATTAATTTGTTTAGATGAATTTTACCAATTGTAGAAAGAGACAAAAGATTGTAGAAGAATGAGAAAAGAAGATAGAAGTGACACAACACATATGTCGAGAAACCCTTTTGGGAAAAAAATTCACCAGAATCAATAGTGCTTGTATTATTTATCCTTTGAACAAGATTACAATAATAATGTATCAATCCTTTATTGATATGCTTCCTTGCCTTCAACAATCCTTCTTCACAACCTGTACAAAAATATCATACACTTTCTACAACACAAGCTATCCATGCATTCCATGTGACCAAGCATGAATCCACACATACCATGCCATGCTTCAAACCCTTACACATGCACAAGCTATACCTGCTAACCTACAATAAACTCTGATGCAATTGCTACAATAAATAGACAGTTAATGAGCATGTAAAATCATAAGAGTTATCAAATACAAGAGCATAAAGATCCTCTCAAAAAAATATGCCTAGATTGTGCAAGTAGAGTTCCACACTATAACATGAAGTCAAAACCAAAGTATCCTCAATTTAGACACCCCAAACTGAACACTTAATTGATCATTGGTCAAGAAAATATCTTGCAAGCATCACCTCAAAGTTGGTTCCCAAGAATGGTCCCACTTAACCGAGCCTTGTAAATATCTTCTCATGCAAAAGGTGTTAACTCAAAGATGCCAACTTGGGCGCCCAAGGTGGGTCCAAGTCAATCTTAGTTAACTAAAACATATCTCTCCACCAATTCATGCAAACATTATATATGATTGATCATCCCCACTTAGTTGAATGTATCCACCTATTATTTTTCATACAATTGAAGTCATTAGTCATTCAACTCAAGCCAACTAAAGTCAACTAGCATTCAACTCAAACTAACTACATGCAACTAAAGATAATTGAACTGAACTGAACTAAACTGAACTAAACTGAATTGAACTGAACTGATACTGAACTGAATTGAACTAAACTAAACTAAACTAAACTCCACTCATGTAAATATCAATCCCTAACTTGTAGGATCTAAAACATGCATTGTTGAAGTGTTATCAATCCTCCAAATAGTTAACTTAAGCAAGGTGGGTTCCACCTTCCATGTGGGTGCCCCATGTGCTCCTATTTTGTAGGAGCTCTTCTTGGATGCCCCCACATATTCATATCATTTAGGAATAATTACAAATGTCAATTTACATGTTCATGTCATTCAAATTTAATCTCTTTCTAATCCTAGTGTTGGGGAACACTTTCCAAGGACTTAGGAGATACATGGAATATGTTTAGGATTGCAATTAAATGGAACCCTATTCCCAACAATATGAGGTTACCTGCTTCATATTAAATGATACACTTTTCTCCAAAGATACTTGAGTTACCTCTTGTGGCACCTTAAAAGTTGAGTTTTAATTTACCACTTGGTGGGCACATCAATTTGGCATTCTTCTTCCTCTCCTTAGCTTCAATCATTACCACATTGGAAGCAAAGCTAGAGGGGAGTTTAAGGGATGTGTAGTTTTTCATCACCATACCATTCCATTGTATCAATGCTAGAAATATCATTTTAACTTCTCACTGCTAATAATATTATGTTTAAAATTCTCATTTCTAACAACATTATATGCTATAAGGATATTTTAAAAGCATGAATTTTTATTAATTGTTTAAGTACTATTCTTTTTTAATTTCTCTCTAATTTTTAAATGTTTCAAAGAGTTTGTGATTTTTGATGAGTTTATTTAATTAAATATCCCAAGGTTTAAATTTTTGGGAATAAATATTTAATAAGTTTTTTAATGATTAGTTTCATTACTACTATATTAAGGTTTACAATTTTTAGGTACATGATATATTTTAACTATGGGGATTCACCTCTAAAGCAATATTTTAGTATGTTTATATATTGTTGGTGTTTCCAATTGATTGTATATTTTTTCTAAAGGTTAGCTAAATCTTATGATAAAAAACCCTAGGTCAGTGGCCAATGAATAGGAGATAGATATTACAATTTTCTCCTCTGCACTATAGGCTATGTGAAACCAAGGTAGGTTCCCTTATAACATCATTCAACATATATCAATACTTATAATGATTCCTTTGAAACATATTCTTCACACTAATTTTATATGATTTAGCCTGACTAGCTAAATCATCTTCAAAACCCTCTATATGCTCTATATTACTTTGTTAGTGTGAATTTGAGCATAAAGCAATAAAAATGTAGCAAAATTAAGATTTTGATTTTGTTTTGTGTATGTTTGATTCTGCCTATCCGTAAACTCTATAAATTATTTTGATCAGTGCCTTATCCATAAAAGAGTCAAGAAATGAAGTAAAATCCTACAACAGACCAACTTTTGGCTTCTTATAACCTCACTGAATTACAATGAGAAACCAACAAAAGACAGTGCTATTATACTTCTTACAAATCCCTATTGCACCCACACAATATTTGATGGATAAACTAAAAGAAAATTTAATCCTTTCCTTGAATAGAAGCTTACAATTCAAGCATCCATAACAAAAAATGTGATATGAAAATCATAAACAATCCTTGATTATATTGATTCAAGAGAAAATGTTTTAAAATATTGGAGAGTACTATAGATTGATACTCAAATTTGAGAAAATACATAAAGTATTTGAGTCATCTATTGCTATTACAAAGCAAAATTACAACATTCATTCTCTAGATTTTAGAGGACTTGAATGTATCAAACCTAACTCTACACAAAGACTTACAAATACTAGAGACTCCTAAGATTTAGAACCCCCAGAATGAGGCTTAAAATTCCCTTTTATAGACACAAGGGAAGCAACAATAAAAAATTATCATTCCATCACTTAGAGACTAGAGTGGTGACACTATTTATATAAGACAAAAATATACAAAAGCAATAACAACTCAAAAAGTAGTTGGAGATATTTTGGAGCATTGATGTTAGTGTATGGAGGTGAGTTTCTCAAAATTTCTCCTTGTAGATGGGTATGTGCAGGATCATCATGGAAAAAACAAGCCCTTAAGTGGCAAAAAATTTAGAAAAATCAGAGTTAGGCAATTTGACGTAAAAATTTGAATAAGTTATCTATATTATTTCAAAAATATGTAAAAATATAATTTGTAGAAAATTGAATGTAGTTTCTAAACTACTAGGTTTATTCAAAAAAAATCTATTTGGTGAAAATTTAAAATTTCAATGCAATAGTAGTTAAATCTTAGGGAAAAAATAAGAATTAGGTGTTTGTCTGACCACCCTAACCATAATAAAATGAGAATATTTTTTTATAATATTTTAGAAATAAGTAGAGGAATCATGTCCTGATGTGATGCATTATTTTTTGTAATTTTTTTCCAAGTAAATAATTAATTATGATTTTTTTATTACAACTTTTAAAAAATAAAAAAAACTTGTATGTCTAACCACCTTAAATTGGTCAAAACTTTATGAAATTCATTTCCTTTTTTTTAATCCTATAGTATGTGAAGCATAGAATGTGATGCATGTTTTTGATTCAAAAAATATGATACCGTTTGAAAGCTATAGATGTTTTTCAATCAGCCTATCAATCAAGACTTTAGTTGTAATTCAAATAGAAAATAAATAATAACTATTTATTAAATTCAAAGTAAAGCATAATTTATATTTGGTGGAAAGCTAAGAATATCCTTTAAAAACCCTTTTCGTTTCATCAATTTTGGGTAAACAAAATGTCATCAGCCACATACCCTACAAAAAACCCATCATATCGCCACTTTTTGGCCCATCATGATCCTACACATACCCAGATGATAGGACACTTCTAAAATTCTTTGTCTGACAAGCCCATGCAACAATCATACCTGGTTGGTGAAGATCGATTGAAACACAACTCAAGTTTCAACACTTTTATCCTCTTTTTCTTCATCCTAGTCTTGTTGATGTATCCATCAGGTAGGTGGCAAAATTGGCCGACTCTTTCCAAATGAGAGTTTTAGTTATCACCAATAAAAACTTACACCATATCAAGGAAACCTAGCAAATTGTATTCCAATTTTTCAAGTGAATCAATGCATAGGTTTAGTTGATTTGCATCCACCTCTCCTTTATTTATTTTATTATACATGGGAATGAGAATATTTGCAAACTTTGATTTCCATTCCCTGCAAGTCATTATCTCTCCCTCCTCATTCAAAATTGGAGGAATATAGAACTCCTTCAAAACCTTCAAAGGTACTTAGTTCCATTTTCATAAGGTATTTGTACCTATTATGATGACCAACTTGTCATCCAATAAATCTAGCTTGCTCAAAATGTCAAATACTAAGTTGCTATCAAAATTGGGGTTCTTAACAATAATTTTCAATAAGGTAACCCCATGGGACAACTTGGCTTGGGAGCATCTTAGCCTCATCCATGCTTGATTATGGATAGCATTTGTATTCCTTAAAGTGGTATAACTATACCATATTTTATCAATTTGAGAAAGAATTCTTCATAACCTCTACCAAAAAAATTGTCAATTAGGTCTAAAACCTTCTTCATAGCTCCCTCTTTTGCTGCTCTAGCCTTAGACTTACTCCACTTCAATTCTTCCTTCAACCTTTTGATCTCAATGACTAAATTATTCATGTCCTATGAGGCTTGAGCCTCACTTACTTGTTATGGAGGGGGAAATGGTGCAATCAATATATTAAGTTGTTGTTACAACTTTTGATTTAAGACAATGTCCTTATCCAAATCCCCCTATAGTTTCTTTACTGTAGCCTCAATAAAAAAGGTTGTATTTAATATCAATGTAGCTTCTTGAACTACACTTGTATCCCCTAGTCTTCTCACAATGAGATTGCTAGTGATCTCACTGAGATCATTTATTACATGAGGCTTATTATCTCAGGGAAAATGGACCAAATTGCTAAGGTCTCATGCCTTGGGTGGAAATTTGATCCAAAATATAGAGCCTCCACTTGCTCCTCAGAAATCAAAATTGAGTTGTTACCACCATGTCTTCTAATTGCATCAAATGCAATAGAAGAAGACATATCCCATCCTGGTAGCAGAAAACACCCTACATTTTTCACAAGTTCTCTGCCCATCTATGGAGTCACGACTTCCATTTCAGCCTTTACATTTCTCCAAAATTCTTCAACAATCTTCTTCTTCTCCTTTTTAGAGAGGCTTCTATTAGAGATCCTCTATTGCAGTTCTTCTCTTTATTTTTAAGTACAAATTCCTTAAACTCCTATATCATGATGAATTGATCATGTCTTGCAAGAATTCCCTGCAAGCTTGTGCCCTAATATCATCCATAATCTACCCACCAGTCTCAAAATTGATGACCAACCTATCATCAATGGGCCTCTCAATTAGTACCCCTTGGAGGGGGTTGCATTTCTTGCACCATGAGAGAATCACCATCAAATTCATTAGGGACAATGGAGTGATCCACTAGAGGTCTAACCATTTGGTCAATTTTTTACAGTGGAGTGACAGGCTGAGGAATTGATGGTATATTTGCTCTAAAGGTATAGGGGCTTGAAGTTATTGGAGCATTAGTGGGAAAATTTGCTAATAATTGATTGGAATTATCCAACATAGTCATCATTCTGATTATACGTGATCTTCGATATGCAAAAATGATCCTTGAAAAGATCAACCCTTTTCCTTTCATTCTCTACAATGTGGATCTTAACCCATAATGCTCTCCTTTGTGCAGCTTGGCCTTCAAAGGAGCAATTTCAAATGAGATCCTCCACATTATCAAAATCATGAGGATAAAAAGAGAGTTTAAAAATAGTCCTTTTCCCATGTATAAACCTTTTTGAGTCACACCTCCTTATATTATCAACCTTCATTTTATATGGCAACAACTTTTTATATAGCAACTCCATAGCTTTCCTTGATGTAACCGTGAAATCAGAAAACACAACTATAGTTGGAAGGATGGCATGCTTGTTATTATTTTTGAAATGAGTCTTGTTAGATTCATTCAATTGTCACATGATCTCTAAGAAGGCAATTTTATCAAACTCACTCTTTAGTAGTACATGGGGTGCTACATGGGATCCATATACTCTAATTATTGTGGAATTAACATAGAAAATAAATCACACTAGTTATGGTCAATCCCTTTCTTTGGAGTGAGGTCCTTCAACCTCAATAATCTCCTTATTTCTTCTAATAGTCCCCAATCCATTGGAAAATCAAGACCTTGCAACAAATTCCTAACAAATAATTACTCAAAAAATTGAGTAATTGGACTTGTCGCAATCCTTGTCCTAGATGTAAGTCCGCTCTTGGACTAGCAATATCCCCTTCTGCTCATCAGTGGTCCTGCCCTATAGCAAAGGGGACCACACCTACACTCCACTATAGAAAATTATGTAGCATAATAATAAGTACCACTTGATGTGCACCACACTAGAATCCCTTTTCAACGAGTATAAGGATTTGTGCAGCTCCTTTGCAACATATCTAGCATAGGGTTTATTTACATCCCTAATCTGGATGTTCATTGCAAGTACCATTAGGTTGTCAGGCATTTGAATCTTGCTGTCAACCCCAAAGCCTGAAACAAAGAGAAATTGGTTTTTACAAAATAATATTTAAAAATTTCATATCCAAAGGGTTCAAGATCTCCCCTTGCAAACCTCTACAACTCCCTTTGTTTCCCTCTAGTCCTGAATCAAGGTAGCCACTTCACTCTATAGATATCTCTGTGTCTTTGGTATTCTTTGTCTAAGGCACCCAAATTAATTGGTGGTTGGGTTTTAGGGTTTTGATCGAAAACCTTGCAAATGTGGTCTTTGTCTAGAGGCAAGAGACTTCTTCCATCAATTGTATACAATGTCCTCATGTCTGGATTGTAGGCCTTGACAATTTCCTTTATCAACTCTACATTTACAAAAACATTAGGCACAACCATCTTGCCCAATCCAAGGTTCCATATATTGAAAATTGGTTTATATGTGAAAGCCTTCCTATATGCATGTTTGAATAACACATACCCGTAAACTGGAATAATGGGATTATGACAGTTCTCATTTCTATCAAACACTTTGTCAATATGAATTCTCAACCCTTGAGCCATACTTGGCCTCTTTTGTGACTTGGGGAGCTGTGCAATAATGTTATCGTCTAACCCCCTCTTGATAACCCTTAATGTTCCATCCATTTTTGTTTTGAAATAGGGTTTTACAGAAATGAAACTAGGTTTTCTTAAGATTTTACACTTATGGAGAATTTTGATAGCATATACCCTCCAAAAACCCTAATTTTTCCTTTTGCTTACTAAAATTTGAAAACTTTATGCCCTACCACCTTCAAATTTATAGAGATGTAGTCTAGTTTACTTACTTGTTTTGAAATTTTGGATGCCCTAAATTCATTGAGAAAACCCTTGTTTGCTTTGAAAACTCACAACAATTCGCTCTAGCACTTAGCAATTGTGGTTTTAATGACACAGAATGAACCAATTAACCCAATTGATGAGAATTTGGTAGATAGCAATCCCATCCACCATTAATGCCTTTACATGCTTGAACGCATGACCAGTGGTAGCCATTCATTGAATTTGAAAGTGGACCATCGATCTTAAGATCGACAGTGATCACAAAGATTTGAAATTGCCTTTCCAAACTAACATCTCCTTTTGACATTATGTGGACGTGTGTAACCTTTTCGAAGACTCGCGAGAGTAAGAGATGACAAAATAAAGCTCCATCGATAGTATAACTCTTTGTGATACAACACGGTGATGACACTTGGTAGCATTTTGGGGTTTTGGGGGATGAAATAAGCTGGCCCACCATTTCCCCGTGAAGGCTTTAGCTTTTGCAATGAAAATTAACATGTGCTCCAATACATGTCATATTTTCACTAACTTTTGGGAGAAAAAATGTTAGAGAAAAAGGCCCCACGAAGTGAAGAGCTCGTGTGAAACATAAAGGTCTTTAATGCACCTACCTTAAAAGAAACTTAAGGCTACTAGGAACTAAGGGGATTAGTTGCAAATGATAAAAAATGGCTTAATGAAAGAAATTAAAAAATTAGCAACAAAATATTAGCCCCTTATTTATTTAGTTTAGAGCAAGACACATGTTGTTTTGGGGACTCATGAAGGGAGAAGACAACAAAATAAGAGCCTGCCCAAACTGAAGAAGCTATGCAATATGCTGACACGTGTTCCATGGGGCCTAAGAATACTTGAAAGCATAGAGAGATACATTAAAAAAATAGGAAAAAGGGATTTCTCAACTGCTTAACATAGAGGGCTAGTTAACACACAAGAAAGACACCCTAAATTTGTAACTTAAGAAGTAAGGGATCCTAGTAACCGGTCAACAATGAGAAATAAGAAAAAGTGCAAGGGTCTCAACATACGTTAGGGTTTTAAAAGAGGGTATGGTTTATGGAGCCCCATTACACAATTTCACACCCTTCCTTGCACAAATGAAGTATTTTCAAAATTTCAAAAGGTCAAAATGCCACAGAGATGGCAACTTTTGCATGTATCACCATGTATAATAGAGTT
The DNA here is from genome assembly GCA_007258455.2 of Sequoia sempervirens. Taxonomy (NCBI): domain Eukaryota; kingdom Viridiplantae; phylum Streptophyta; class Pinopsida; order Cupressales; family Cupressaceae; genus Sequoia; species Sequoia sempervirens. Next base: position 77,984,891 of record VDFB02109042.1, on the reverse strand, counting down.
TTTAAATAATTAAAATTGAACTCAATATGCTTCCATATTAAGTGGAGAGAAGATAATTTAATTAATGTGATATGGTAGCTATTATAAGTAAGAAACATGCCCATAAAGGAGGTGTGGTATTTATCAAACATTTCAAATCTTTTAGAGATCAACTTTTATAGGTTAATTAAAGGAAATGGTATTTACTATGCTAATCTTAATAATTAAGGTTATGAAGCTACATTTTTCACACCACAGTATTTTATTATATTAAAGCCTCATAATTTTAGGGGTGCTTGCTTAATCTACATTTTAGTATTAATTAATAAAGGAAATAATAGTCACAACAAAGTCTATAGTTTCAACAATCTCATTCAAGTTTCCTAAAATCAATTATTTGACACATTTTGATATCTAATGCCATGATCCTACATAGAAGAATCACCAAGTATCTGTAAATTCTGTGTGTGTGCGTGTGAGTGAGTGAGAGAGAGAGAGAGAGAATTATAAGGATTTATTGCTAGAGTTGATGTGGCAAGAATATGCGATCGAGATATACAAGTGTTTAAATCAAAGATTTCTATATGAAACTTTAATATATAGATACATAAGATATTTGATAAAAATGAAAAGATATATTAAATATAATAAATACAAGAAATATAAAAAACATAAACAAAAAAATCTATATTGATATTTTACGAACACATATCATGCATTGCATTCTTTCAATCTAGATATTGAAAACTTCACTTTGTTTGGCTCTTCTTTGATTTTTTATAATCATGGGATGTCTTATCATATTACTGGATTTTTCTTTTGCAGGTTCGTTCTACAGGGAATCATGTTCTTTCATTTTGGAACTGGAAGCATCGTTCCTTTCCATTGGAATGCACTCATCATAGTGTTGTATTGTTTATTTCTATTATTAGTAGGACTTAAGCCAATATATATTAAATTCCTTCTTTTCTAGTGGAGCCTAGTGAAGTGGTGTAAACTACTATAAATTTCATTCAGAGCTGTTAAAAGAAGAATATGATTGCTTTCTAAATTTGAAGGTGCTGAAAAAAATTAGCAAATCAATGATATGTTAGTGATAACGTAGGGTTTATTTCTGTTATTTAGTAGGATTTAAGCCAAAAACAAATTTCTTTTGCTTTAAGACATTTCTTTTATTTGTTTTGATTTTCCCTTTTTAACCCAACAGTGGAGGAAAAAGAACAGGTAAGCTATTGTTGTTTCTTTCAGCAGTTGCCTTTTAAACCTTTTAAATTTGTAGGTACCACGTGCTAACAAATCCTTAAGAACTCAATGAGGCAACCTTGTGCATATCCATGCTTTTTAAAAATTTAAGATCCGGACATGACCTGATTATGTAACAGTTATAGCGGTGAAAAGCTATTTTACTTTGATGGTACTAAGATGACAATCTAAAAGCTGCTGGTACTCTATAAGCATCGTACCTATGAAGACGAAAATGTATGCAAGTAGAAAAGGTTTAGTCTTTTCACAGAAAAAGAAGGTTGAAAGTGATTCAACATTTATCTCATAGTTAAAGATGTTAGATTTTACATCCAGAAAAAGCCAGTTTTCTTATCAAAGTTCACCCATCAGGCCTCAATATGACTGACAGTAACTCTGTCTGTATAGAAAATTTTGAATCTATAGTTGGCATGAGTTTTTCAAAGTCTATAGTTGGTATGAGTTTTTCAAAATCTATATTAAATTCTCTTTTTTCTTTAAGTCGTGTGTTTCGTATTTAGTCTTCAATCACTTCTTCTCCCTACTTCTTCTTAAGATCAATTCTCCAATCCAATCTATCACTTTCCTCTTTCTGATGATAGATCGCTAAATGTGACTAAAAAATCAATTGAAAAATGTAAACAATCAAAACCAAAAACAATCATATACACTTAAAATCTCTTCAAAATTGTTACAGTGAATAACTTATCTATTCACTATACTTAAGTGTACTTAGGTTGCTGAGGTTAGACAACATCTTGTCTAACTAAATGTGCGACCTTTAAGCTTCTAGAGGTTACCAAGTTATTTGGTAAATTTCATGTGCTACCTTTTTGAGGTCAGAAGACTTTCCATCTCACCTCAAATGTCACTCAACACTTGACATCAAGGTTGATGACTTGGTCAAGTAGGTTGTTGGTTTGCACATTCCAAGTGATCCTAAGGTTGACACCTATAGAGCACTTATCTACTCATTTGTGCCACATCATGGGGCACTTGTCAATCCATATAATAGGTGGATTTCATCTTCCATGCCTATATATGCAAGGTCACATTGTACATTCAAATTAACTCTAATGTGAATTAGCCTGATCATTGTGTGAAAGTGTTGTTTTTGTGGAAGCACAAGATTTTTGCTGTTATTATCTTGTTCGAGAATCCTAACATGGTATCAGAGCAGTGCGGTAAAACTCCTTCCCAAAATCTTGTATCAAGTCTAATTTAGAGTTCCATGCAATTTAATTTGCATGCAATTGTAATCTCTATTCTAAGTTCAAAATCTCATTGTTATTTTAGATTAGAATTCAAGAATGTTTTTGTAAACAACTAAGATTTGTCTAATCTGCAAGTTTTTGCTGTTATGATCTTATTAGAAAATCTTAACAAAAATATCATTACATTTTACATCCAAAATCTCTATAAAACAGCCACATGGCCATCAAATTTATTCCAGCAAACCCATGAACGTTATTCATGCGTGTATGAAAGGTGACGATTCGCTGCCGTAACGTCTTAGAGAAATATTTTGGTACCTCCTACGGCAATGTCCAAGTAACATCCATAAAAATAAATAATGTTATCTCAGTAAGATACTTTGGTTAATTCAGGTTATTTAACATCGGCACTTCAAGAAACTTTTACAATGGCATGTGATTAAAGAGACGAATATACTGTGATGTTGGTGAAAGCTAAACATATGCTGCCATTTAGGGTATGCCAATGACTAAAAAAATGGTGCAATAATATTACACTGTGGGATGGGATGGGATGGGAACAAGTAATTTGGAATTAGCATTTTAATTGCCTTTAACAGTAACCTTATCAGTCTTCGCTATTAAATGATAATGGCTGTTTACGTGGCCATAATATATAATAGGGTTAATCTGTCAGTCGCTAAGGTTTTTCTTTAACTACTTTGATTTCCCTATTAATTCACACTCTTGAACTGGATTAAATATTTCAGCATGTTTTTCATGGGTCAAGAGTCCGAAATTTGTAAAAGTATTCAGGTTTAGTTAGTATAAATGTTTGCGCTCATATTTTTTTCAATTTGATTTTAAGTATATATGGTTTTAAATTTTTTTATTAAATGTTTTAATTAGATAAGTATTTTTCATTAGAGTTATTAATTAAAAGAGGGTTTTTAAAAAAATTTAAAATCTTGAAAAAAAAAGACAAACAACAAATTCACATTAAAAGAACAACCAAACCAACACTCATGGAGGTTTGAATCCAAACCTCTCCAATGAACTCTAAAGACGAGTCAAACCTTGGGGAACCATCCTGCCTTTTTATGAAGAAGATTCGTGCTCAACCAAGGAGACAAAGGTGCAGCATATGGTTTCCTCTTGTCCTTAATGAGAGACCCCTACATATTCGTTATGGGAACGCCGTAGTGTTGTTTGAATCCTTCTCTTCAAACCTCATATCAAGATGCTCATTAATCTCCGGAACACCTTCAACAATCTGAATCCCCTTTCACATAAGCAAGAGATGGAATGAAACTTCTTGATTGAATATGGCGCTTCTTCTTGATATCATGACACAAATGAGAGAAGTGCCCAATTTCATGGTTTTGATGTAAATACTTTTACTGATAGTTGGCATGAATTTTTCACAATCTATGTAGTATTTAAAAGACTATTTTTGAAATCAACTGTACATGTTTTTGAATTAACCATTCAGATCACACTCAGTGAATCATCACTAGCAAGAGGAGAGTGAAAAATTGGATTGCAGACATAGTTTTAAAAAGAAGTAAAGATGGAAGTCACTTTTTTAAGGGCTATAAGAAAATTCATCCCCAACAATTCACCACCAACAATTCATCGCAATGACATATTCATCATGTATACAATTCACCTCCAACAATTCATCACCATGGTATATTCACCACGTATACATTTTTCAATATTTAAGTGGCCAAGAGCACCCAAAAAAAGAAAAAGTACAGAGATTTTGTTGAACGCATAAAAAAGGTATACGCGGTGAATATATCATAACAATGAATTGTTGGTCGTGACTTATATACACAATGAATATGTCACAATGATGAATTATTGACAGTGAATTGCCGGACGATGAATTTACCTAAACCCCTTTTTAAGACTACGTCTGAAATTCAATTCTTCACTCTTCTCTTCCTAATACCGAAAATAATCTTATAAACAGTTCGTACCGATGATATAACCTTTAATCTGCATGTTAGTATAACACGATGGTATTTTTATCCCTGTGACTATATTTTGAAGGGAAGCCTGATTCAAAAGCGGAAAAGGTAAATTAAAGAGGTCTGCATCTTATAAGTTCTACTATCTGTAAAGATATCTGAAATGACTAGAGTACATTGAATCATATGAATTTACAGTGTAGCTTGTTGATGACGGCATGGACTTTCGTGCAATGGTACATTAGAATAATATAATAACATCAGGAATATTTGTTTTTCAACCATGCAATTGAGAGTGTGTCTAAATATATGGGCCTTGAAAACTATGTCGGCAAGTGACAAAGTTCAACAGTGGCAATTTGTTTTTTTGTTATCCTTCGCTGGAAGGCTGTTTCTGCCGCGCTGTCAAAGTGGGCAACTATTGTCCTTTAAAAAGAGAACAAAATCTTCGCTTATGAATGATTAGAACAATCGCGGAAAGTGTGGCGGAGAACCTGTGGATTTCATTGCGTTTTGAAGATTGAAAGAGTCTGTAAGGCATTCCAATAATTGTTCAACCATATTGTGAAATATTTTGAAAATGGATGTGTAGATAATTTTATAATACACTAAAACCAAGTGACATGTGAACGATTTGTTTGAAACAATTTTATAATGTCTAGATCATACAAATTCCAAGATACTTAGATCCTCAATAATATTTGAGGATCCACAAAATACAAAAAAGCATCTATTACCTAAAGGGAAGGAGCATCATAAACAATTTGGGTCATGTAAATGGAATAAATCTTTTTATTTCTAACAAACTATCTTTTTAAAATATCTATATTAACAATAATTAGATGGTATAAAGGTAAAAAGTGTATATTCTTATATTTTCTTTTCATTTTATGTTATTTTATATAAATGTTTTAAGTATATATTCTTAATGTATGATTTTGTTTAATTTGGTAAATTCATTGATCAAATTCTATTATTTTATCATGACTTAGATGAATCTCAATTTTTAGATTAGTGCTTTCTCTATGAAGTTTTTAATTCAAGTCCACCATTTCAACCTTGACCCTCTTAATTGTAAATTTAAAAGTGTTTTTGCCCCATCCTTATCTATTATCATGTATGCTAAAAGTTCAAATTGTGTGCCTAAGATCTGTGTTAAAAAGGCATTGACCCTAGGTCATTTCATTTATGAAGCAACCACTTTCATCTATTAATATCCTAGGGTCATGCACTAAAATACATTACAATCACTTTGTTTGTGCATCAATTACAATAACTACATCAACTCTTGCATCAACAATATGAAATCCTTCTTGCACTTGATATATTACTAATGGATTGATTGCACTTCATGCATTGCATCAAGTCTCAAACATTCTTTAGATCATTGCATTGCATTATCATCAACTACTCACATATACATTACATACTCTAATTGGTGTATCTTCCAACTTATAACATAACCATTTAGTTGATCAATGAGGATTGATTAAATTTGAGAAAGTATCAAAGATTCTCACTTGTCATGTCAAGTTTCAATTGCATTTCTTAGTAGCACCGAGATTTATATTTGGAGGTACAAAAAAATGAAAAAATAAATAAAAATCAAGTATTGAAACTCTAATATGTCATAGGTCAAGGATGCTCAAAAATGTCAAATCCTTTCTTATGAGGTTCAAGGCTACCCATGTAGACTTGATCCATGCATTTGTGCAATTTTAGAATTCATAGAGTATTATTCATAGTTACCTATTTCTAGATCCATTCTTAGATTTTAGGTATTAGATATGTTATCGTAGAAAATCAATTTTTTTCTCTAGATCCAAAGTACACAATATCATTTTATCTCTATTTTATTTTTCAATTCATCATGTTTAAGTATGTTTTTATATTTTGTACGTGCTCCAAATTGCATGAAATAACATGGAAATTTGATTAGAATCTAGCAATTGTGAAATCATTAATTACACATTATCTTAATAGTTTTATGTTTCATGACACTTCCCCTAACCTACTTAAGCCTTGTCCTTCTTCTTATGCCTGAAAACTAGGTTCCAAGTGTTTGTGCACTACCCAAGACCTATTGCTAACTATAACTTTCAAGGTAGCTCAAGAGACCATTGGGGTACTTGGGTGATTGAGTTTAAGTTGAAAGTTTGCTCAATTTATTGGGCTAAAGTCACCTAAGTGACCAACCTTGGAAAAATTAGGGACCAATCCCTCAAAAGGGCCAACCATATTGTCTTTCACGGATACATAATTTTTATGTTTCTAGCCATTTTAGCTTTGATTTTTCTCATGATCAAGAGTTCTCTCCACTCCTAGTCAAACCATTACTCTCAATTAATTCTAAGTCCTCTCATAATAATTATTTTGTTATCTCTAAATCAATCCTTCAAACAACTCCCAAATATTTTCCCCATTTGGTGTTGCTTCCATCCTATAAATACCTCCTCTCCCTTTGGTTTTGGAGGATTTTGTGTGCTACTAGACTTTTCTTTCTATTTTTTTTTTATTTCTATTGTTGTAATCTCCTTCAATGTCTTCATGCTCATACAAAACCAAGTGTACCTTTTTCATTATTGTTGAAGCTTAAAAAATTCTCCCATTATGTCAAACAATATTTAATCCAACTTATAATCTCCCTTGTCCCCCTATCATCTAGGAGGTTATTTTAGTTCTTAAATCCTTGACATTCATGTCAAGAGATATCGTTACCTTAGTGAAACACATCTAGATGATCATATTATTGTATTGTAGCCCCCATAAGCATTTGATGCTTCAACAAGATTCATGAGTCATTTATTTTAATTTTTCCAAACTTCTAAGCATTTTTCATACAATTCCTAGTTTCCCTTAGTATCCCTATTCTTTCCTATCATCAATTAAAGGATCCAATTGTTATAGAGAATAATACAAACTATTGGATATATATGATGCAAGCCTACATCAGTTCCAAGCATCTTTTTCATAGGTTTTTTAATTTTTAAAATTTATTGGAGATTTAGTAATTAGAAAACTCTATTTCCCTTGAGGAAATAAAATCTTTTTTTCTTGGTTAGTTTATAATTTATTTCTTTAATAGATTAGGCCTTAGATTAAATGACCTATTTTGCAAGATTTTAGATTAATTGCATTTATTTTCATTAGATTAAATTGACCAAAAAAAAAGCACAAAACATAGAAAATTTCATCTTAGGAGAAGTCGTGTGTATTTACATCCATTTTAAAAGTTCATTCCAAATAGTGATTTACATAATCTATAAATATGAGAAAATTCAAACAAGTAGATTATTTTGTTTTCTACTTTCATTTAGATTGCTTGCATTTAGAAACCTTATAAAACTCAAAAACTCATGAAAAAAAGAATTAAAGCCCTTGATCCTAAGACAAGGCACTCAATGGACAAGTACACTCATCCCTCTTCCTCATTTATTGTTAACACTCAATGTGCCCTAGAGTGAGGGAAGAATTGTTTAAATTAATCTTAGATGAGATCAAGGAAAACCTAACAATCGAGGAAAAACCTATTGAAGAAACAATTCAAGAGAAAAAACAAATCTAGTAAAAAATTCAATAGCACACAACAAGGGAGCCTAGCATGAGAATTTATTTTAGATTTTGGGTTGTCATAAACCTTTTCTATGAGGAAAGCATACATACCATTGAATTCATATAATGATTTGGAAATGTCAACTTCAACTTCCTACAATAACTAATTACTTAACATCATCTAATTATTCATGAAAACACAACCAAACATCAATGCAACACATGGTGAAGCCAAAATAATTTAATTTTCACCCATGATGTTGTACTTCTATGAGAGTAGAATAAACCATCATTCCACAACCACTCAAATAATTCTTTCCATGACAGTAATGTTGACAAGGTGGGTGCCTCTTGGAAAGGATGCAATTAAATGTGTCAAGCCTAGAGTCTGATTCATTTATGTTTTTCTTGGATTGATTCTAAGTACTAAAAAATTAACTCTCTTTATCTATGTTAATTTTTAACCAATTCAAATAATTAACTACTTAACCTAGATATTATATATATATATATATATATATATATATATATATATATATATATACATCATTAAATTAAGGGGAATATCAACACATTAAATTTATTTTAATCAATAATTATCTATGTCAATATTTTCCAACATAAATATATTAGTAGTAATGATGTGGTAATGAAATCTATAAAACACATGCACATCTTTAAGTTTATAAAAGATAAAATTTTAACACATTAATCTCATTTAAAATAAATCTATATCAATATGTTCAAACACTTAGCTACTTGTGTCTTAAGGTTTTGGAAGGTATAATAATAGAAATTACATACCTTTCATTTCCTTTTACTATATTTTACACTTATTTTAGTATTTTCCCCAAATTTCAATTTCTTACCCCTTAGCATTTTTTCCCCTCTCATTTCCCACTTTCACTTAGTTTTCCTCTTTTCATGAGTCTTGAACACTTACTAATTCTCATTTCTATTTTTTGTGTGTTGAATTTCCCCTTTCCAAGTGTATTCCCCATCTCTTATATGTTCTTTCACCTTTAAGTTGTCCATGTTTCCATTTTCAAGGTGACTTTACAAAAATGATCTCTTATCCCCTCTCATGACTAGTTTATTCTGAGCACCATTCTCCTTTTGTAACTCACGCATTGGGGAGCTCAAAATGAGCTAAACCAACCTCCAAACATCTTTCTTTCATCACTTAGTTCTCTTTTCTTGACCATGTATTCCTTGTTATATGGTGTAAATGCACCACTACCTTAGTATTCATACATTTTCCCTACCCTTGTATATCTTGAAAAATGTAATGGGAGGAAACTCTAGGTTGACTAACATAAATTTAAGTTGTTAATGCTAAAAGGCCATCCAAAAATATATAAAAGGAGTCTTTTCCTCTCATTTTCAAATCCACAATCAAGATTTTCTCTTGTATATTAGTAGTTTATTAGAGATCTCAAGCATTTATTTTGGAGCCTTGGAGCCTTATAAAATTAATATATCAATATAAATTATCATGAATTTTTTTGGTGTTATTTTGAAGTAAATTAAAACTTTGACATAGCCATTGTGGATTCCTCTGCCTCACTTTATTCTATTCCAATAACCCTTTTCCTTGACCTTTCTCAATTAAGTTGTCATTCCACACTATTTCCTAATTCTTTATTTTCTCCTACCCATCATCTACGCTCAAATCCATTATTTTTGTGGCATTTTTTTAATCTTATCTTCCATTTTCTTCTCCAACTAATGTCTATTTCCCTTATTACCAATTCCTTGTGGTGAGAAAATTAGCATTTTGATTTTTAATTTTCTTACAACTGTATTTCAAATTTGATTTTAGATTATTATTCTGTTATTGTCAAATTATCATGCTGACTTATGTTGAATTACCTACAAGAGAGTTGATTGAGGTAACTTACCTTTGACCTAACCACTTTGATTAGTTCTTCTTACAAAAATTTAACTTGCAAGTTATTTATGCAATCTTGTCAAACACTTTGGACTGTCAAGACAACCATATGAAATTATTAGGGCCTTAAGGTGAATAGAATAAAAAAAATTAGGAGTTTCTAAACCCAAACAAACACACCCCTACACTAATACTAGTGTATTTTCCTCAAGATTAAGGGATTATATTAATATGCCACTAATATAAAACATACATTTATGGGTACTAATAAACACTCTAATTTCATATATACCCCTTAAATTTATGCTTTTTGAAACTCCTTTTGCATCCACTAGTAGAATTTTAAATACTTCCTTATTTTTATAAAGGCATCCTATCTATCTATTTTTTGGTTACATTTTTATATCCGCTTTTTATTAGTACCATATCAAACAAGAGCACTACCAACACCTACATGTAACTCAAAACCAATTTTGATTCCCATCCTGGATAAATTAAAGTATTAACACAAAAAAAATGATCTATATAAAATATGCCATCCTATAGAAATATTTGGCTTAAAATCACTTATACATCTTTGTAAGGAAGCTAAGGTAGAAGAACAACTTCCTACACTAATCTCGAGAGGAGGGTTATAAAAAATTATTCAAATTTGAACAATTATAAAAGCTTAACTAGAAATAAATATAAATAACATTCATACCACAACATAGTAATTTATGTGGAGAAAACTCTTTTAGGAGAAAAACCCCACACTCCAAATGTTGCTCAATATATTATTTAGAAATCAACAAGATTACAATATACTTGTAGAGCAAGTTTTCTCACAGGATTATTACCAACCAGAGATCCAAAGTCAACTCAACAATTATAAGACTCTTACACCCAACCTCCATCTCATAAACTTAATATATAGGAGATAGAATACATGAAACCATAAAATAATATTACAAAACCATGAGCTAATTTACCACCTAAAAAAATGGTGCCCATCCTTATCTCCAATAAAATATGCTTATAATATGTCAAAACACACACCACCACATGTAACTCCCCCTTTAAAACTTATTATAATGTGTCCAACATGCTTTTACATCTTCCATTTTAGGAGACCCAACTTTGAGACCCAACTTTGAGAGGCCATAAATTTTGATTCGAGTGTTTGATTGATGAACCATTTGAATTATCAAAAATATTGTGAAGTGATCTATCAAGATATAACCTACTATGCTGGTTATGACCACTTTTGAGCCTCAAAAATGCCTCTAATACCTTCAAAATAGACTTTACAACTTTAGAAAATGAAAACTTTAATATCTTCAAATCTAGTTATGATCTTGCGTTGAAACTTTATGAGCATGCTTATTTAGCTAATATGAAGCTTTGGGGAAAATTTGGTATCAATCTATGCTCAAATGTAAACTTATTATCAATAGTAACTTCATGTAATTACAAGGTTGAGACACCAGTTTCCTAAAAAATTCAACCTCTAAACCTTTACCACACCGACTCTAACAATGGGTCCCCTCTTAAAATAGATATCTTAATGAGAAATATTGTATGAAACCTACATGACCTTAGTTTAACCATTTTTTCCTTTCTTAAATGAATTAGATTTATGATTAAGTAGGGATCCCTAAGATTAAGAGATATGAAATAATACAAGAATATGGTTTAGAAGAAAGGTAGCTTCATAATCCAAGCAAGGCCAATACAATGAATGATAACTCTTTGATTGACCTTTCCAAAGTGATTAGTGGGGTATTTGAAGTGTCACTTACAAACACTCTATCCCTTTTTTCCATCAATCATTACCCCCAATACCTATCCATATCACATTAATTAAATTATTCCCTATCAAGTGTCAATATTAAAGAAATATATTGGGTCACATTTTAGTTATTTAAAAAACCTCAATATGCATGCAAATGACAAAGTATTGTTTTAGAGTTGAATGTATCGAGACCTTAGGTTAGTAATGTAGTGTAGAAAAATGTCGTTCGCATTTTCACACTTAATTTGGGAATGATTAACATTAAAATGGACCTAATGTCATTTCCACATTCACATTAGATTTAGGTCCCTTTTAAGCTAAATAGACCTAATTTTTCCTTAATTTAATGTTGCAAAGTATATTTATTTACATTTTCACATTGATTTTTGGGCCCTCTTCCATTTATGACCTTCATATCATCATTAAGAGGCCCCTAAGGCCCTATATTATGCATCTTGAGGTATATTTCAACTGAAATCCTGACATAGACATCAAATAAACTTAATTTTCCAACTCCTTGAGATTTTCTTTGTATAAAAAGGCTTGGTGGGACCCATACACCACCTTGGGCATGTGAGTCCCATCCAAATGGGACCTATATGCCACAAGTGGCATATGAGTCCCATTTGGCCCCTTTTTAGGGTTTTGAGTGGTACATTAGATGGATTGCCTATGTAAACATGGTCTCAAATCATTATTTCAACTAAGCATTCATGATATCATCCTAAGCAATCAAGAGTTAAGCATTCCAAGACTTCACAAAAGTGTCAAGAGAGTTTATGAGAGCATTTCTAAGGAATTCAAGGGAAAACTTCTTCATCATTTGTTGCAGCAATTCAAGATCCATTATCATGTCAAGGTCATCAAGAATAAAGCACGTTTTTGAGCTAGTGTTGTGATGTAGCATTGATGATCCATTTTCAAGCATTATTTCATATTCATATTTGAGTTCAAGATCTACATTCCACGTTGCCACTTCATGTTAGGTTGTTGATTTATATCTCAAGACATCATTCAAGGTATCATTGTTCATGTTTCATATTTCATGTTTTATGTTCATATTTGATTGTTCATCACAAGGTTTAATTACCTAAACGGGGTTTGACCAAGGCAAACCCCTATTTCCTAACAAATCAACAAGTTTCTCTCTCTCTACATGTGTGATTACAGATCTAAGTGTCTTGGAGCATGATGATCCTTTGAAGATTGATTTGCAAGGTTGAAGAAAGCTATCAAGTTGTCATAAGGTTGTTTTCTTCACAAAAAGTCACCTACAGGTTGCAAATTAGGGTTTCGGATTCAGAAATGAAGTGTGAAAGGAAGAGCAAAGATTGGAGAACAAATTCGGGTCTTAACCCTCCAAAAAAGTAGAGTGGGACTGATACGCCACTTGTGGCATATGAGTCCTAGTATAGGGACTTTTCCAAATTTTGGGAGATCTAGATCATACACTGATATATTCTAGTTTTGGCACAAAAACCCTAGTCTGAGACTAAATCTCCCAGAATAGCATATGAGTCCTTGTGGGAATTAAACAACAAGATTGTAGGGTTTTAGAGCTTGTTTTGACCTCATCACTCTTCCATGTGCACCTTTTTTCATTCTCAATTGGTTATTCTACATTTCAATTTCATTTCCTAGGTCATTTAGTTAGGTTTTGCATAGTACTTTGCATGCTACATTCATTTCTTGTCTTTCCAAGCCCTATCTTGGTGGTGAACCCTCTTATTGTCTTTAATCACACCCTAGGATACCTTATTGCAAGATCTCTTTCAAACCCCTTTCTATCTTTGGATTGAGATCTCTAAGGTTTTCTTGGGTGTAACAAGTGTGAAATAGGAACCTATCCCTTGTGCTCCATTTCCTCAAAGGTGGGGCACCCTATTTCCATTGTTACAAGTAAAATAACTATCATATGTTCATATTGATGCATTTGATTTTATTGAAATTTTAGTCATACAATTTTCAAATTCACTAGACATTTTTTTGACACATCCATAGGCTCATTTTCTACTTCTCATTTAGTTTTTTGTTTTAATAAGATCTATGGTTTAATTTTTTAATTTTCTCTCCCTCCCACTTCAATGCATTTTCCTTCATTATTTACTCTTACGTTTTAATATCATATTTTTATTTTTTTCTTCTAATTCTATTCTATATAGAAATCTAAACTCAATGGGTCTAGTATCTATAACTCTATATGACATATCTTACAATTTGAATAGACTCTTTCATAGGTCAAGGAACCAATATCCTTACATTAGTACCAACATAATGCCCCTACAAGTTAATAATTGTGCACTTATCCTTCTTTAGACCAAATATTCACCAATAACCCTTGATCAACATTTCAAACATTTTATTTCACTATACTAAATATCTCTAAATTCATCTATATCTCTAAATTCATCTATACCATTTAGTATTTAATTTTTCTATTCCTAATCTTACTCTAAATCTTGCTCATTCTTATTTTCTAATTTATATTTTTAATATTGTATTAATTCTAAGTACTAAACAACCAAATTAAATTAGATTTCAACTCATCTAAAAGTTTAAATGACTTTAATTTAACACATAGACTCGGAAAGGGAAATCCATTCTTTCTACCCTTCTAAATTGTTAAATACACACTATCTATTTATTCCCCTACCACATCTCATTGAAATGATAAACTGATATTATTATTATTTTAAATCACAGAATATAAAATTATAAAATTTACTTCTCTTCACCTTAGAAAATATCATCTTAGTGAAGTGTGAAATTCATAAGGTTGGAAACAGGTGTACAAAATAAAAGATGCTTTAGCTAAATATAAGTCATCCTTACATGCTTTCTATGGTGGATTTTGCATTGTCGATACACGCTGAAATTCTGCCACAACAGTCAGAAGTGTCGCAACTTTGGTGGACAATTGGAGTTTTATTAGCAGTGTACTGAAATAAAGATTAAAAGTCTCTTTATTATTTACATCTGGAGTTTTACATCTGTTGTTCATTTGTTCATGATTTGGACTGAAAAATATAGTGTGGGGAAAGGTGCCAACCGATCAACCTTGTTAGATTTTTGAGTAATATTTACAGACAATTAATGGTGCTTAATGTGATAGGAAAAGTAAAGTTTTAAAAGGGGAATCATTCAATACTATTATAATCTTAAACAGATTTGTTATTGAGTATTTTAATCAAGTAATAGAATATTTATCAACAAAACTTGCCTCATTTTAAATAAGGAAAATATTTTAATTTTAAATATTTAGGTTATTTGTATGATGAAATAAAACAACCTCTACATAATATTTAGATTAAAAAAAAATTAATTTAAATATTTAAAGATAAATAATTTTTTTGATAATTAGTTTGAAATGTGTTAAATAAAAATATAATTATGTATGTATTGAAATGAAAATAGATTATTAGGGTTTTATGTAATTTAGAATTTGAACTTATTTGGTTATGCATCATAAAAAAAGTTTATTTTTTACATTTTCTATTGAAATTTAGATCTTATAGTTGGAATGACTAAATTCTAAGTGACTTTGCACTTGGGACAACATTTTTGAAGCAAGGATGTTTTTCAAGAACTATGATTCTATTTGAAACCTATGATCTAACAATGTGATATTGTCAAACAAAAGAGGAAGGTCTTTGATACCTACAAGGAAGATTCCCAAGATATTTAGATTAAAAATAGTGATAGTACTAAGGAGAAGCATGAGACTAGTATACTAAGGCATGAAAGTATGCTAGCTCCAAGACTAAGTCAACAATAAAAAGATAAAATGAGCATGAAACATGCATTGAGTGCTAGTGTACAAATGGAAGAGGTTGTTATATTGGACCTACAAAATTGTTAGAGATAAATTTGTAGATATGTTGTATGACCTAATTTAATGTTGAAGTAATGGGTGATGATATAAAATGACAAAGGAGCAATTCCTTTAGATTCACACCCTAGATACATAACTCAAGTCATTTTAGGACCTCAAGTTAAGAGTATACATATATATATATATATATATATATATATATATATATATATATATGCAAACTGACTAATTATAGAAGGAACTACTTAAATTTTTTAACATCTATGTACATTAGATAATTCTAAAAGTACCTCTTTAAGAACATATAATCATGTGTGCAAAGTGGTGTCCAATAAAAAGTAAAATTTTAAGGGTATGCATGATTATACTCTATCTTTTTCTCTAGATTGGTGTGTGTGCAAGACTAATTGTTGATGCATACAAAACTAATGGATAAGTAAATAATACTATAATAAAGAACATGGTTCTTTGAGAAATTACTAAATGAAAAGTAAATAATACTATCATAAAACTAACTGTATTTATCATCCCACCCTATTTACAAATAATACAATAAAAAAGTGTACAAAATTTATGAATATGGAAATAGCAATAATATACCCTCTTTAGTTGTTGTATACTATGAAAATTATATACAAATAGAGAAGAGAATGAGAGTAAACAATGTTATAGCTAAAAATAATATGTGCAACAAATTATGATATGTATATAAATGTAAAAGATTCAAGTGACAAATAATTACTAAAGTTGTACTTAAAGCGATGAGTAATCAATACAAATTAGAACATGGATGGAAAGGTTTAAAACTTGTATATTCCCCCCCTTAAAATTAGAACAAGAAACAATACTTTTCCCAAAGTGTTAATATATTAAGTAAAAGCATGAAAAAACACATAAATTACATGTAATATATAATGAAATAAATTAAAATTATAAGTTCACAAATTCAAGTGGGTAAATATTTAAAAACAAAATTATAAATCATTTAAAGTAATTATTGCCATGGGAGTTGTTGATAGGTCAAATATGTTGGCTTGTTTCTATGATATCCAAGTGGTTCTTGAAGTAATCTAAATAATAGCCAATTCTTATGCTCAAATACTTCAAGGGTGGTTTGGCCAACAAACAAGAGATAGATTAAACACTTTTCTCCTCCACATTTTAGGCTCTACAAAACCTAGGAGGGTGATACTTTACATTATTTGATAGAAATACACACAATTGGTAACAAGATATTGTTATTTAACCAAATATATTCTCTCAGGGAAGACCAAGAATTACAAATGAAACTCAATGGGCTAGATTATTGAAGGCTTTATGCATTGTTGGCTCTGGGAGCATAATATAATATTAAGAAATAACTTACAATAGTAAGGGAAATCTGATTTTAAAAATTAATGACCATAGATATCCAACAAAAACTCATATTTAGATTGATTCCTTACACCTAGGCTACGAAGTCAAAGAGAAATGTAATTAGATTTTCAATAATAGGTTTTAACCAAATTCTATGAAATCTTGTATATCAATTCCTTACAACATGATATCTTTTAGAATTTGTAATCAACTCTTCTTAACAATCTACTGTATACATTTGGAAAACCATCAATATTTATAATTCAATAATTTAATCTATTACTTGAATAAAAGCTATAACAGAAACATTCATATACAAAAAAATTGCATTGATGAATAAAAATGATCCTCGATCAATTTGTATTCCTAAGTGAAATGAAGTATACAATTTAGGAGAAAATTGATTATGAAATTACCAAAATATGATCATAGAGAACTAGTACTATTAAAAAAATTATCAAATACATTTATAATTATTTCCTAGAAAACCTACACTAGATTGATATAGACTTAAAACATAGGCTTTCCATTCACAAAAATCCAAGATCCTTTATACATGGCCTTAAATTCCCTTTTATAGAAACAAGGGAGAAACAAGCTACAAGCCATGAATAGATCTGTCAAATTTTCATTTGATAATCTTGTCATTTAGGATCAAACAAAAATAGGTTCAACTTCTTTATTAAAGATAAAAAAGAACCCTCACTAAATGAAAACAATTGCAGTGGCTACTAAAGGAGATATTTCCAATTTAGCAATGATGAAGCAACATGGAGAAGATGAATGATCATTTTTTTAGGCTTCTCCATCCATGTTGAGCATATATTCCTTCTAGAAATTGCTAATCTAGTGTTGACTGGGCCACTAAAAACAAAATGAAACCACATTTACATAAATAATTGTAAATAGTTGGGAGCTCTGAAAGCTATATCATCATATGAGTTGGATATTAAAATTTGAGCTTTGATGACAAAATAGAACTTCGAGATTCAAGAAATTTATTGTATTTATCATCCCACCCTACATACATTCTCTTTGATAGTCAATCAAAAGAAATTACATGATTTACATAATGCATGTATTCTAGATACTTTTCATCTAGGAGTTCATCATTTCTTTACAAAAAGCATCTAATAAAAAATACATATAGATCAACCTATCTATAGTAGAATTGATTAAATCAATGTCCACATAATTATCATCACATGTGAATGCCGAGAGAGTAGGAACTAATGTACAAAAATATACTTTCCATAGCTCAAAAGGTTTGAGTTCCTCACTCTTATTCAAAATGATTGGCATGATCTTCACCTCTATGCTCTCAAAATATTTGAATTTATCTTTTATATGTTGTGTCAATTTCACTATGTATGCATATATTTATCCCAATAGTTTTTCCATGTTCCATGTGGGCATAATGTTGATAGGAATATCATGTTCAAATATTGCTCCTTTGTATATGTATTGTACACTTGCAATTCTAGGGATCCATTTGTTCATTATATTCCCAAGCTAATATTGATCCTTACCAATTATAGCATAGGAATCTTTGAGGTTTGAGTAGGCTTGTTGGGAATCTTCTAACTTCCCAAGAATTTTGGATATTGTATGTTTCAAAACTTCATCCATAAAATTTCTTATCTTTTTCACCTTCTTGTCTTGAGTATTCTTCACTTGCTCCTCTAGCTTCTCAATCTTTTTTGTGATCTCTTCATTTTCCTTTATTAGGGTTCTTGTATGCTCTGATGCTAAGGAACTTGCCTCTTCAGTCCTATCTAGTAGAGGTGCTTCTTGTGTCTCCTACATTTTTAGCCTATTGTATTCAACACCCAAATTTACATGATCCTTTATTAATTGATCATAATCATCTTGTAATTTATTTGTAGCAAATGCCATTCAATTTTTCAATTTTGACAAGTAACGAAGTAGCTTGGGGGGTAAAAGTATTCAAGTTTTATTCTTAATCCACTCCTCATTTCCTATACAACTTCAACAAATTGAGGCTTATTAGTGTTAGGTTCAAAATCCCATATTGCTAGGGCTTCCATTTAGGATTGAACCTAGACCCATAGTATGATTGTTCTCCTTGTTCTTTTGAAGAGAATAACTCTTCATCCTACCTTCTTATTGTATTGAAAGGGCTATTACAAAAGCAATATACTACTTATGAGAAATAACAACCAACTTTCTTTAACCAAACTTCTCCCCTCCTTAGGGGTAATGTTCCTAACATCAAAATTTATTTTATTTAGTACCCTCTTTGTAACCTCTTCATACTTAGAGGGGTGTACCTCTACCTTTTCCTTATTGAGTTTCTAACGAAACTTTCCTCCTCTAACTCTTATAAAAAATATTTTGAACTCCTTTGTCTTGAAAAATTCATCATCACAGATGAATTGTGTATATACTAGGTGTTCGAACATGTCTGTCATTGCACCAAAAGATCAACCTATTAACGCTCAATAAAAAAACTAGAGGTAAATAGATCCATGAGAGGAATTTAGTGCATGTCCTGAATCCAAAGGGAGGCATTGGTGATTAGTCGAACACTAGGACCCTAACACTAGGGACCTAACATCATTTCCTTCATCTCTCCCCCCTTTTATGTTAATTCCCAAATGGGTTTATGGAATTCTTGAAACATTGAATCTTAGGGAGATAGAATTTCCTAATTTACCTCCTCCATAATGACCTAAACTTCCTCCTCATCATTTGGACCCAAGGGATAGTCAACCAAAGATGGTTGGTAAGTCCTCTATGTTTATGGTTTCTCTCTAGGAGGAGAGTCTACAGTTAGCATTTGTGGAGGATATGGTGGTATTGTTGATGGTTCCTATTAAGGGGTAGTCTCATTTATTGCAGGACCCTTAGCTTTCTTAAAAAAATAATAGACAAAAGAATTTATCTTTGGCTAGTAAATATGCCTCTCCTCCATTTATGGGGCCTTTTTAATCACCTTATCCATATTCTTTAAAATCACGTGGATCTTATCAATAAGATCTTTAATTTTTACATAGGCCCATTGATAATTTGATATCCTTTTTGTCTTGGTATCCTCTTCCTTCTTGAAGGCCACCCATTCTTTTCTTCTATCATCAGCCCTCTTGTCATCAAGGCAATTCTTGATAACATCCTTTACCAAAGAGAATATGATGTGCAAATTTTGATCTTTTGATACTCAACCTCACCTGATTGATAAATCCTTCAAGGTCAAAGGCTCTTGTGATCTTCTAAACCATACTATAGGCTCTCAACATGGGATATATTTATTCTAATTTCCCTCCTTATGATTATGAAGTTTGAAAATAATGTGGATAATGGGAAGAAGGAACCCTTTTTTTCCCTTTAGGTGGGCTTTTTCAGCTTCACTTATTTTCCAAAATTTCTCCAAATATGCCAACTTCAAGGGCACATCCTTTGGAAAGACATGGGGTCCCATAGGGAATTCATATATTATCATTATTGTGAATTCTACATGGAGATACTAATATCCTAAATTGTGTTGCACCCCAAATTTAAGAACTTTGACTTTAGGTCTTAGGAAATCCATGATTTAATTTTGCAACCTATCTTCTTTCACCCCATGAAGCCTAATACTCTTTTGAAAAAGTGATTCTCAAATATTACAAAATGTTTTGCTTCATAATGCATGTCCCACACATTGGTCCAATATTGGAAAAGGAGAGAGTTTTACTTTCCATCTTCCATCTAGACCTACAAGGCATTATCTGACTTTGTCCTACCTTCATACAAGAACATGTGGCAAAGCAAGGAATACCATCTAAAGTTAATTACCTTATTTTTATCTTTATCTCCGCTATTTTTTTATGAATGACATTATACATATATGTGGCAAAATAAAATTCAATATTTACAAGAGGGTTCCAGATATCTTCCACATATACATCAATACCATAGGGAATTTATTGTTGACATCTCACCCTAAACCTGGTAGAGTGCATAATAAGTTTTGATGAAGTAGTCCTTTAATGTCTCCAAGTTGAAGGGTTCTAGTTTATTGGTAGGGATCCTCACAACTCTTTTCAAATCCCTCCACTTTGTTCTTTGGGAGCCAAGATACCTTGTATCTATTTTTATCCTACTAGTATTTTGTTTGAAAAGGTAAAAATTAATGACCTTGTTGGAAGCCAATTTTAGGACAAAGACCTCAGATATGGAAACCTTGTCAAGATTCACCTATTCTCCCCCATTTGTAGCCTTGATATTTCTAACATTCTCATCATAATTTATAGCTATATTTCCAACTAATTCCACGTCCGTGAAAATGTTGTGGATAACTAGTTTCCCTAGGTCATAAGTCTAGACATTAGAAATGGGAACCATAGACACCCTTTTGCTATACTAGTGTGTGAATAAACTCCACCCAGTCATAGTCCAAGTTCTCCATCTTTTCATTCCATTGCATTATCAAGAAATCCAATCTCTATACTAAAGCCATGGACACAAACAACTTTTTCTTGAGGAAACTGAGAGTTGCACAATTAAGTCTTGATAAAAGGGTCTTTTAGATGAGGAGGGTTGGTCATTAGACTTACTCATGATCTATTTCTATTGATTATTCTTAAGGATGGTAGGTAGGATTTCAGGTCTTAGAAAATTCTTGGACAATTGAATGGACTCTAGTTCAAACACCATCCCTAGATTGTAGGATACTTGTTGAATTTAGAAACAAAGGAATTAAAAGGGGCCACTTATTTTTCACACTAGAAACCCTAGTTCATGACTAAAAATTTTAGAATGCCAAAAATTCACTTTCCAAATTCAATGAACACAAATAAAATTCCTTTCTTGATTGAATTACAACATTTATAGAGGAAATATTTGTTGGAAGTTGTTGTCATTGATGTCAACACTAATGGTTGTGTTGTTGTTATTGATGTCAACACTAATTCTTGTGTTATTTTCATTGATGTCTACACCTAAGTAATATGTTGTTAGTCCTTAAGAATTGATTTTCTTTGTTACATTTCATTTGGGCTATCATTGATTGAAGAGTTGAAGTTCATGGTTTGTTTTCATGCCCTATCAAAGAAGTGAAGAATTAAAGAAGTTCATGATTGGATGTCATATCTTATCAAAAAGTAGAAGAGTTGAAGAAGTTCATGGTTGGCTGTCATGCCTTACCATAGAAGTATTATTGTTGATGTTCATATAATGCATTATTTCTATCAATAGAGATGTTCTCGCACTTATATATTCAAATAAGGACTAGAAACATTAAGATAAGGATTAGAATCATTAAGATGAGGATTAGAAACATTATGATGAGGATTATAAGCATGACTAATGTTGGAGAGATGTTGTTGAAGGTCTATAGTATGTATCTTTCTATCTCCTGATGTTCCTGATAGTATATGTGATGCTGAAAGAAAGATTTGGTCTCTGCATGTTCCTAAATTAATTTTGGTTTAGGATGTTGCATTAAAGTCTATCTAGGAGAATTATCTGCATTCATCCATTATTGTAGTTCTAGTATTGTAGTCTGGTATTCAATATCAATGATTTGTGTACATTGCACTTCTATATTTTTCAGGTCACCTATGTTGTTGAGGAGAAATATATGAATTGGAGAAAGTTGACAATGTTTCTAGTTGTCCAGACTGGTCCAAGAAATGCTATACATTTCTCCACATTGATGTCCCTGCTCTATGGATTGGTCAATGTGCTCTTAACATTTATGCAATGTCTCAGTTCTAATATCATATATTGAATCTATTTGCAAGTAGTTTTATTAATACTACATCATTTGGTCATCTATCTTGTGTTTCATGAAAAGAGTGTTCTATACCTATTTGATCTACGGTGGCTATTTATTGTATGATAGTATCAAATAAGTATATGTAAGTGATTTTGGATGTTCAAGGAACATCCCTATGTGATTATTCTATTACTAATTCACCACTTTGGTATTGCATTGTGTCTTGAATTGGATTTCTAGATTATTTATGGATATCTAACCGATAGAGCTTATTCCTTTTCTTATGTCATGTGCTTGTGGGGTTGCACCAATAATGGAAGACATGTCATGATAGATTTGGATCCTGACCTATCTTTCTTAGGTCCACATCAATCAAATTCAATTGAAAGATAGTTTATGGGCTAACTAGTTATGTTCTTCAAATGTTTCATCGACATGTTTCCCTGATGTTGACTTAGGTTGATGTGTTCCTACATGTAAATAATTTTTGGATCACATTGAAAGAAGTGTTAAGCTTTTTTTGTCCTCTCTACCTTTGAGATAGTATTGCCTTATTCCTTTGTGGCTGAACTTTTATATTCATTTATTATTCTTTTCTTGTTCAAGTAGAAGTGTACAAGTCCGAAGAAGAGTGTGTGACTCATATTGAATATCTAGTAGAGATAGTGTTGAATATTGTAATGGGAACTATCAATGCTATAATTCCTTAGTCACAAGATCATTGTTTTGGTAATCTTTGTAATTCACTTTAAATCATTTTTGTATCTTTCTCTAAGATAGTGAATCTCATCAATTCTCTATATCTTGCTCCTAGAGTTGGTTAGCACTTCAGTGTGCAAGTCCTATTTGTATCTTTTCCTAAGGAATGAGCCTTCCAACAAGTCTTTTTAATAGTGAGCCTTATATTGTGAGTTAACTCTCATCGTGGTTTTTCCCTCATTGGGTTTTCTACATAAATATGGTGTCTCCTTGTGGATGTGCATGTTCACATTTTCCATTTCTTTGTTGCTGATCTAATTTATGTTATATCTTTCATTGGTTAAGGTTGTTGAAGGTGTTAGGAATTCTAATTGCTATAATCTTCTCTATTCATGCTCTGGTTATATCTTTATTTTCTAAAGGAGTTTGAGAAGTACTAAAAGTTTCAATTTCTAGAAGGGGTTGAGTTTTGTGTAGACTTATTCACCCCCTCTCAGTCTCCACAAGTGTCCAACAATTCTTATCAGAGCCAAGTTCCTTTGTAGAAGCTTAACCACTTGAGGTAAAGATACAAGATGGCATTTGATGGTTGATAAAAGGGTCTTAGGTTTGATGGGACTAATTACTCCTATTAGAAGATGAGAATAGAAGGACACCTAAAATCTCTTGGTTTTGGTGTGTGGGAATCAGTCAAAAGTGGTTATACTATGTTGAACACACAAAATACTAAGAGGGGGTGAATTAGTATTCTATTAAACCATCTAATTATTAACCATCCAATTTCCAAAAAATAAATAATAGTATAAAGAACGAAAGCATGAACAACCCATAACACGCACAACAAATATGTTATAATCGGTTACAAGATATTATAGAAAGGATCACTACTAGGTGGACTCACTATCCAAGTAAACTCACTATTCACAGAGAAAAGAAAGATAGAAAGAGGTGGATTCACAACCAAGATTTGAACTAATAAAATAGCATCTAACATATGCTATATTTAGTTCCTTTGAAGGTCATAACATAGGCTTTAATACACTTTTTTGGTTCCCAAAATTGAAGATTACAAACTCTAAGAGGATGCCAAGCTCTATGATCAATTTTGGAATGTTTTGGCCAATGAACGGAGCTAACCGATGTGGTTTAGGACTCCCTGCACTCTAGGATCTACTAGACCTAGGTGGTTGTACCTTAATAAATAAGTATATTAAAAGGTTATGTGTACTCTCTAACCTGGGAAATCTATCCACAATGGCATGTAATGGTGAAATAGATACAAAGCTAACAACTACTCCTACTGGTAATGTTTGAAATTGAAATGTGTAAATAAGATTTGTATAAAGTATTGTTTTAAAATGAATATGATCAATGCCTATTCCTATTGGGTAAATGGAGTCGAGATATGTAAGATATGTGGATCCTCTTTCTTGGCTTAACTCTAACTACTCAACACTTTTGGATGTTTATAATTTGTATAAATGTGCAAGTTTGTTAGCTATTTGGGCTCTTCTTATAGATCCTAGTGTTATCTCCCTAAGTTATTGTGATGTTTGAAAGGACTTTTAATTCTTATGTGAAGGAAACTAGTTAAGAAAATTAATTTAAAAGGACTTTGATCCTAGGCAAAAACCTATTAAAAATGATCTCCTCTAAGGATTTTAATTCTCTTCTCACAAAAACCAATCAATGAAATCACACAAATAAAACAAATGTGTCTTGACAAGTTAAATATATTTTGATATAATTAATTTGAATAATAGAGAAAGACCACTTTGGAGACACCCAAATAACATGTATGAATTAAATTTAACAGAATAGTTGAACACTAGAAATTGGTCCACCAATTCAATTTTTCTCCTCCATTATATTGTTTCAAATGATAATGCAATTCATATTAAAAAGTCTTTTTATGCTTATTGTGCTATAAATGGATGCTAATAACTATGATGATCTCTCAAAACTTGGCCTTGGTTTCCCTTATATACGGGAAGCAATAAGCTTTAGGCCATTACATCAAAAGTGGTGTCATTTCATTTATGTTTTGCTAAAACCATAACGAATGTAATTAGCAATATTCAAGAAATAACTAAGGAAGTCCACAATAATTCATGACACATCATAGTCCATTAATCTCCATCAGGTACCCGTGATCACTAAAGATCTATTCAAAGTCTGTACTCCATGATAATGTATCTAATCCTATGTAACTTCAATGACTTTTGTTCCTTACATTTCCCAAACAATAAAAAAATTCAAATTGGAAGTATGCTCGATATATCACTCACTGGCATATGTATCTATGTTGGTAATTATATCTTTCATAACATATTCCATGTGAAGCATCCCTTCAAGTTGTGTATGGTTGTTTTCCATCACTTTCAATTCATCATTTATCAAATTGAAGGCCTACAATAGTATTTGCACCAACTCATCTTTCCATTCACTTTGGTTTTTAAGATCACTTGTATCATCAAAGAAAGATGGGAATGGGATGGCCATTGGCTTGCCAAAATAATTAAGTTCTTCTATAATTTCATTTTGAAATTTATTATTTATGTTCATTAGCTCATCCATATTCTTAAGTACTTGGTCATCCATATTTTCTTTGGCTATCATCTCTTCTTTTTTCTCCATCATCTAGTGCAACAATCTCTTGTTCTCTTGAAAAGCATCATATGTTTTAGTGTAAATTGTCAAAAATTGATCGGCCTATCCTAATACCTTCTCAAATCTTCTTCTGATGAACTCTTATGCCATCTCAAACTTGGTGATTTTTTTCCTTTTTTCCAATTCATCACTTTTATTTTGAGCTATTTCAATTTTACATTTCTAGTATACAATTTCTAAACTAGCTTTTAGTACCTTATTCTCACACTCCACCAATGGAGAGTAGGTGTCGAAAGAAGAAAGTAATTTATCCTTACACTTGAACAAGTTTCTTTTTGTAACCTCTCATTTTCTGAAATATACTTCTTGTTATCTTTCACTAGCTTTTCAATCTGTGCCTTGGAAAATTTTGTAACATTGATATTCAAATTGACAGTCTCCATAGGATCGATGTCTCCCAATCTATGTACAAGAAGATGGCCGAATACTCATCCTGGGTCACCAATAATAGTAGTCCTTTTCTCTAGTGGGTATAGGGCCCAAATTAGAAGAGTGGAATTGTCAGGGCTATATCTAGATCCTGCATAGATATTGTCACTTGCTTTAGTAGTCAATTATAAGGATTTATCCCGCCCTTTCCTAAAACTATCGAATAAAATGGTAGAGTTGATGTCCCATTCTAGTAGGAGCATAAATCATGCCACCTATAATAGCTCTTGTCCCTTTTATGGAGTAATTTTCTCCATTTCTTGATTCACTTCCTTTTGTAATTGATCTATGACCTTAGTTTCTTTTTCAAGATGGATTTATTTTACTCTTTCTCTCATCATCTTACCATTGTACTCATAAAAAAATCCTTGAACTCAAGAGACTTGACATAGGCATCATCTGAAGTAAATTGTTGGCTTGCACTATGCTTGACATCATTAGAGAGTCGATTAGAAGCTTCGAGCACAACAACAGTCCTTTCAGATGGTGCAGGAGCACCTAGGCTAACCTCCATTTTGTTTGTTATCAATTTTGGCTTGTACCTGACCTTAGCCAAGTTAGGGTGATGGTGTGTTTATTTTGGACCTTAGAGGGTCTTTCTTGTATGAGGAATAAGTGAATTAGTCATTAGGACTAAGGTCACCATAGCTTAGTTTTTGTTAAGTATCTTTTGCTTTAATTAGCTTAGTAGGTTAATTTGAGTGTTGAGCCCTAAATGTGTTCTAAACACATGGTCATTGTTAGAAGATTCCAAGAGGCAGTTAAGGGGGTTGATGGCTCGAAATCAGGGAGATTGAGGTCCTAAGATTTAGGATGATGGTGAAGTTGCATGACAACATTTGTTAGGTTGCATGCAACTTAGTTGTCTTGGATCCCCTAAAATTTAGGAGTGTGGGATCGATCAACATCCCTTGAAACATGGCAAAGGAATCTATGTAAGTTTGGTGGCTCGTAGATAAGCAGTTAGTTGTTATTGTAATCAAGTTTGTGGTTTGTGTGAATAGAGGATTCTGCATTTTCCTGTGTATACCGAATGTTCTTGTATGACAGATCTTTTAGATGAATTAGATGTGTTGATTTGCTACTAGATTTGTGTCCATAGAATAGTTTTGAGCATCTTTCATTTTGTAATCAAGTTGTTTAGAGTTTATTTGTTGCTTTAAATTCATAGATCAGGTTCTAGAGGGTTTGTTATCTTTGTTTTGAGCAGTCAGTCTTTGAATGGCTCCCACATAAAGTCTAACCATGGGATCTTCCTGAGTTTGGATGGAAATGATAGGGGAGCCAATCACTTGTACATATTTAGCAGTAGGAAGTATAGGGAATGGAGCAAGTATTACTAAACTCAAACCCTAGGCGAGCTTGGAAAGTTCGGTTAGAGGTTTGAGAGTGAAAATTTGAAGAACTTAGGCAGGGGAAGAAGTACAGTACGGACAAAGTACACTTCCAAGTGAGATTTTGTCATATATAGGTATGTTAGAAGGATTGAAGCTTCAACCAATCCATTTGAAGTAGATTTGAATGAGAAAGCAGTAAAACCCTAGGAATTAGGCCTACTAGCCCTAATTGCCCTTGATTATAGGAACCTACTGTACGGAGGAGACAGGGGTCTGAAACCCTATGAATATTTTAAAGGACCAAAAAGGGTATCTAGAAGTGAAGTTTATTTGCTAGGTTGTTTGGAAAGTTTGGGCAAGAAAAGAAAAAAGGTGACTGGTAAGGGCTACAAGCAATTAGGCCTCCTTAAAGCAAAATCTTGAAATCGGTAAGACAACAAGTTGAAGGTCTTCAAAGATGGAACTAAATGGATGCAAAATGAATGGTTTCAGTGTCTCTAACACCTCTGCAAGCAGTTCAGTGTTTTGTGAGATGATGGCACTTAGAATCTTCTAGGTGTTGGGAAGAAGTTTGCAAGTTCACATGGTGTTGGTCTTCTAGGGTGAAGCACAAGAGGAAAACTCTTGGAGAAGAGTTGGAGCAAGACTTGGTTAATCATCCAAGACTAACAAGAACCTATTGGTATCAGGTTCTAGGAAGGAGATAGTGAGAAAGGTCTTCTAGTAGATTGTGCAAGCAAGCCTTGGAACACCATTTACACCATCGAAAGAGGTTCATACTTCTCAATAATATGTTTATTTTTCTGTACAAATTCAACTTCATCTTCAATAGCTTCTTTACTTTCCATAGATGTATCAATGGAAAAAATGATGTATGGGGTAGGTTGTGGTGACAAATGCAAAAGGGTGTTATATATTCAGCTTGTGTCACTGCAATATCTTCTATTGAATGAACATTTTCTATCCTCTTGAATGCTAAAGGAGGTACATCTTTGATCAATTCAATTTCATGTTGGAGCATTATATCCATTCTTTCCACAGGGTCTTCAATCTCACGAAAGGCTCTAGAATATAGTGAATTGTGACTCTTTTTCCATGCTTCAACCATCATTATCCTGTTATACATATCTCTTCTTCTTGATGCATGAAATTAATCAATGTTCTTGATCAAATCATCATCTACAAAAAGAACATGTTTATACCCTTTCAACTTTAATGTCAACTTAGCCTTGTTGATGAAATGCTAAGGGTCAAACCATTTCCTTTCATTCCCTTTGGGCAGATTATGCTTCAATCATCACAGGTTGAAACCTCCATTGGAGTCAAGTCGGTATGACATCTATCATGTTTGGCCGACTAGCAGTTTGGAACATCATGTTTTAATAGGTCACTGTGACCTAGCTTTTGTCTCACCAGAAGGTTACTTTTTGGAGCTATCATTGTGACAAGAATCTTTCAGTATGACCTATTACCGCATGCAAATCTTTGGCCAACAGGCCATTCAATCGTGTATTAGGAAGACTCATGACAACCATGGGCTTCAGGATAACCTATGTCGGTTCGGTGAGAAGTCTCAACGAAGTGTTAATGTCTCGCTGATAGGAATACATATGATGTCTTTGCTGTAACATAAAGATCTCGGTGTGAGGTCTTAGTGAATAGTGAAGGTCAAGCCGATGGGGACACATCCAAATGTTCATCGGAGTAACTCAAAGCGATCGGGGAAAGGTCTTGGCGAGAGTGTTAAGTCTTGCCGACTGTTCGGTGTTCGGTGTAACTCAAAGGATCTCAGGGAGATCTCTTAGCGACTGATAGATGTCTTGCCAATAGCCGATGGCTATCGGGGTAACCCAAATGGTTTGGGAAGAAGTCCCGATGAATGATGTAAGTCTCGCCAATGATGAGGGTTCTTCGGCATAGGTCTTGGTGAATGGTGGTTATCGGGGTAACCTTTATGACTCGGTATGAACTCTCGGTGAAGGTGTTAAATCTTGCTGACTATTCTTTGGAGCTCAGTATAATATGTGACTTCGGTATAACCTTTGGTGACTCGCTATGATCTCCTAGCGAAAATGATAGGTCTCGCTGACTGCTTGGTGCTTCGGCACACATGAAGCTCGATAGAACATCTTGGTGATATCGGTAACTCTTGGCGAATTCGATATGAAGGATATGTGGCATCAGCAAGACACTATTAGTGTCTCATTGAGATGCTAATACAATGCAAATTTTGTTGACCCTTTGACTGTCCTATGTGGAGTCTTGTAGACCAATAGGAGAAGTCAAATCTGAACAGTTGGAAGACAATCGGTTGTGACGGTTCTATGAGGAAGTTTGACAGACAGGGAACGCCATGGTTATACTCTATGATTGTAGATTGTGATAGGTTGGTTCAAAGGTTGGTTTGAAGGTTGGTTGAATTGACGAATTGCTGTGTGGGTGTATGATCAGTAAATGAATTCTATTCTGTAAAGATTGTAACTCAAAGGTTACTGTACAAGTTTCCTCATGGTGAATGTTGTTGTATAATGATACCAGAAAGATAAGTCTGACATTTGTATGTAATCTCCATTACTGTAATACAAAGTGATTTCTCTTGGTGTGGTGGGTTTTTCTCCAGTAAGGGTTTTCCCACGTATATCTGGTGTTCATGTGTGATTATCTAATTCTCTATTTCTGATATTTAATTCAAGTGCATCTTAATTTGGCTAAAAATTGAAAAATTAATAGTGTATCTACATTCTTCCTTGAGGTATTGACATTTAGGAGAGTTGTTTCCGCATCTAGCTTTCCTTACAAGTGGTATCAGAGCCTGGCCAGTTGTGTTATCCTTGTGGGTACATTGGGTTTTTTGAGTCAATTATGTTCAATGGGAGTCTTATAGAGTTTGTTATTTTTGCTTATAGGTTGAGATGGCTAGCACTTCTGAAAAGTTTAAAATAGAGAAGTTCAATGGCAGTAACTTTGAGTTGTGGAAACTCAAGATGGAGGATCTTCTAGTTGATCATGATCTGTGGCTTGTAGTGTCTGGAACTAAACCTACAGGCATGAAGCAAGAAGATTGGGACCTTGCAAATAGAAAGTCTAAGGGGCTGATAAGGCTTTGTTTGGTAGAATTAGTTCTTCTAAATGTGCATGAGGAGAAGACTGCATCTTCTTTGTGGAAGAGACTGGCATCTATTTATCAGGGGAAGTCCTTGGTGAATAAACTGTTCTTGAGGAAGAAGCTGTATTCTTTGAAAATTCAGGAAGGAGGGTCTGTGGCTGATCATTTGAATGTATTTAATATGTTGATTGCTCAATTGACATCTGTTGGTGTAAAAATTGAAGAGGAGGATCACTGTATGCTATTATTGTGTTCTTCGCCAGACTCTTGGGATCATCTGGTGATGGCTATTGGGAGTACAACATCTAGTTTCAAGATGGAAGATGTTGTTGGTTCTTTACTGTTAGAAGAGATGAGAAGGAAATATTTTGAGATGGCGAAAGAAGCTCTTGCTGTTATAGGAAGACCAAAAGAGAAAGGCAAGAAGAAGGACAAGAAGTCCAAATTGAAATCAGAGGGGAGATCAAAGTCTCCTGGCAAGAAGTCCAAGGTGAAGTGTTGGAACTAAGGGCAACCTAGTTATGTCCGAAAGGATTGTAAAGAGGAGAAAAAGAAGAAGAAGGGCTCTTCCGATAATGGTTCTTCTCATAGTGATGGTGACGCCTTCATTGCTGCCTTGGCTACTCAGGCATCAGATGATATCTCGCTGATTGATTCTGGAGCATCTTTCCACATGACATCTCATAGAGAGTGGTTCACAAAGTATGAAGAATACAATGGTGGAAAGGTGTACTTGGCAAGTGATTCAACTTTAGAGATTGTTGGCCGTGGAAGAGTCAAAATACAATTCCCTAATGGTAGAGTGAAGGGAATCAACAATGTAATGCATATACCAGGTCTAGCTCGAAACTTACTTTCTGTAAGTATGCTGAATGATATTGGAGTATAAGTTAGTTCTCTGGAAATGGCTACAAGATGACTAGAGGTTCAATGGCGCTGGCTAGAGGTGCTTGAATTGGTACCCTGTACAAGCTGGATGCACATGTTGTTTAATGTAACAATGTCTCAGGAAAGTCACTGAAAGCTGCTCATGGAGGTAAAGAGAGGAATATCCCTAATTATGTAAACTCTATGGAAGTAAAACTTCCTACAAAGAAGACTATGCTTTGGCATCATAGGATAGGCCACATAGGAGAAAAAGGTTTAAAAACCTTGAAGAATAAAAACCTGGTTGAGGGGCTTGAAGATTGTAATCTCAAATTTGAATTCTGTGAGCATTGTATATATGGAAAGTAGTATCGTGTTTCATTTTATTCCAGTCCTCACAAATCTTCTGGTTTGCTAGATTATATTTATTCGGATGTGTTTGCTCCAGTAGATGTTCCTTCTTTGTTTAAATCAAGATACTATGTGTCATTCATTGATGATTATTCAAGAAGAGCATTTGTTTATTTTTTGAAAAGAAAATCAGAAGTGTTTAGGGTATGTGTAGGATCATGGTGTGCCAAAAAGTGGCAATATTATGGGGGTATGTGGCTGACGACTTTTTTTTCACCCAAAATTAATGAAACGAAAAGGGTTTTTAGAGGAGATTCTCAGCTTTCCAAAAATATAAATTATGATTTAATTTGAATTTAATAAATAATTATTATTCATTTTCTATTAGAATTACGACTAAAGTCCCGATCAATAGGCTGATTGAAAACATCTATAACTTTCAAGCGGTATCATATTTTTTGAATCCAAAACATGCGTCACATTCTATGCTTACATACTATAGGATTAAAAAAGAAAAATAAATTTCATGAAGTTTTGACCAAGTTAAGGTGGTTAGACATACGAGTTTTATATTTTCTAAAAGTTGTAATAAA
Source organism: Sequoia sempervirens (assembly GCA_007258455.2). Classification (NCBI taxonomy): domain Eukaryota; kingdom Viridiplantae; phylum Streptophyta; class Pinopsida; order Cupressales; family Cupressaceae; genus Sequoia; species Sequoia sempervirens. Next base: position 77,952,325 of record VDFB02109042.1, on the reverse strand, counting down.
AAAATTCATAATTAATTATTTACTTGGAAAAAAAATTACAAAAAAATATGCATCACATCCGTACGTGAGTCCTCTACTTATATATAAAATCTTACAAAAAATATTATCATTTTATTATGGTTAGGGTGGTCAGACAGACACCTACTTCTTATTTTTTCCCTGAAATTTAAGTACTACTACATTGAAATTTCAAATTTTCACCAAATATATTTTGTTTATTCTTAAATAAACCTAGTATTTTAGAAACTACATTCAATTTTCTACAAATTCTATTCTTACATATTTTGAAATAATATAGATAACTTATTCAAATATTTATGTCAAGTTGCCTAACACTGATTTTTTTGAATTTTTTGCCACTTAAGGGCCTGTTTTTTGCATGATGATGCTGCACATACCCTTTAGTCGATTTAAGACCTTGTAGAAAATCAGACTGGAAGAAAAATAAAATGTTTAAGGAATAATAATGGTGGTGAATTCTATTCTAATGAATTTGAAAGATACTGTAAAGACCATGGAATCAAAAGACACAAGACTACACCTTATACTCCATAGCAAAATGGAGTTGCAGAAAGGTTCAATAGGACAGTGATGGAGAAAGCACGAAGTATGCTTAGTAGTGCTGGCTTGGAGGAGAAGTTTTGGGCTGAGGTTGTATCTATTGCATGTTATCTAATTAATCGTTCTCCAAATTCTACTCTTGTTGAGAAAACACCTTTGGAAGCATGGTCTGGTAAAAATCCCTCTCTTAGACATGTTCGTGTTTTTGGCTATGAGGCATATGATCATGAGCTGGATGTGAAAAGATCTAAATTGGAGAACAAGGTTGTCAAATGTATTTTTATTGGCTATAGTGCTGTCATAAAAGGATACAAGTTTTGGAATCCTGATACATAAAAGGTTGTATATAGCAGAAGTGTAATCTTTCGTGAGCTGAAACCTTCCACTTTGGATCTGCAGTCAGAGACAAAGTCTGAGAACAATAAGGATATAGCTTTAATTCCTCCTACCCCAGAGAAAGATGAATTAAAAATTCAAAATGTACTTGAAACTGAGGAGAGCTCAAGCAGTTCTGAAAGTTCTGAAGAAGAAGAACCTTAGCCTCAGCCACTGAGGAGGTCAACCCGTGAAAGAAAACAACTAGATAGGTATGGGTTCTCATTGATTGATTCTACTTGTGCCTATGCTTTTATTTCTAGCATTGACGAGCCTAGGACTGTGAAAGAGGCATTTAAAATGTCTGATTCAGAATCTTGGTTGGAAGCCATGAACGAAGAGATGGCATCATTAGAGAAAAATGAAACTTGGAGTTTGGTGCCCTTGCTTGAAGGTATAAAAGCTGTGGGCTGCAAATGGGTGTTTAAGAAGAAGATTGGTCTAGATGGTAGTGTGGAAAAGTACAAGGCTAGACTAGTTGCAAAGGGTTATTCCCAGGTCGAGGGAATTCATTATGGGGATATTTTTTCTCCTGTAGCTAAGCTGACATCTATCAAATTTCTTTTGTCACTTGCAGCAGTGTATGACTTAGAGGTCGAATAGATGGATGTGAAGACAACATTTCTTCATGGTGATCTTGAAGAAGAAATCTATATGTCCCAGCCTGAGCACTTTGTTGAAAAAGGTAAAGAAAAACTTGTTTGCAAATTAAAGAAGTCTTTGTATGGGTTAAAGCAGTCACCTAGAATGTGGTACCAGAAATTTGATACTTTTGTATTGTCTTTGGGATTTGTGAGATCAAAATATGATCACTATGTATATTATAAAGCTGAAAGTGATCGAGTACTTGTTATTGCTCTCTATGTTGATGATATGTTGTTTATAGGAAATAGTAAGCTAATGATTTCTGATCTTAAGTCTTAGTTGTCTGCTAAGTTTGAAATGAAGGATCTTGGTGCAACCAGTTATATTCTGGGGATGGAGATAACCAGGGATAGGAAGAATAGAAAGCTTTGGCTTAGTCATAGTAAGTATATCAGGACTATTCTTGAGAGATTTTGTATGAATGATTGCAAACAACTAGTTGTTCCAGTCTTGCAGGGAACAAAGCTATCTATTGAGGATTGTCCAAAATCTCCTACTGAGATGGAGGACATGACTAGTGTACCCTATGCTAGTGCAGTTGGAAGTCTCATGTATGCAATGGTCTGTACAAGGCTAGACATTTCCCAAGTAGTGGGAGTACTTAGTTGATTTATGGCTAATCCAGGAAGAACACATTAGGATGTTGTAAAGAGAGTTTTCAAATATTTGAAGGGCACTTTAGATTTTGCTTTGTGTTACCATGGCAACTTGGTTGAATCACAGAGGACTCTTAGTATTTGAGGCTATGTGGATTTTGATTGGGTAGGGGACATTGACAGCAGGAGGTCCACCAGTGGATACATTTTCATGTTGAATGGTGGTGTAGTGAGTTGGATGAGCAAGTGGCAGGCTGTAGTCACTTTGTCCACTACGGAGGCTGAATACATGGTAGCTACTCATGCTTGTAAAGAAGCAGTTTGGTTGAAACATTTGTGTTCTAACATTGGTTTTGATGCAGGGGAAATAACTATTTTCTGTGACAGTCAGAGTGCAATTTGTCTAGCAAAGAACCCTACTTTCCATGCCAGGACGAAACATATTGACGTATAGTATCACTTTGTATGAGATATGGTGGAGGATGGAAAGGTCAGTTTGGAAAAGGTTGATACTCTGGAGAATGTTGCAGATTGATTGACGAAGCCAGTAAGCATAGACAAGTTCAGGTGTTGTGCTAGTTCAATGGGCCTTAGTGCCCATGATTTTCAATAAGTTTTGATTGTGTTTTGGAGGTGCCTGTGTGATCTTCGTCAAGTGGGAGATTGTTGGAAAAGTAAGCCTCAATCATCACAGGCTGAAACCTCCATTGGATTCAAGTCGGTATGACATCTATCATGTCTAGCCGACTAGTAGTTTGGAAAATCATGTTTTATACAGGTCGCTGTGACCTATCTTTTGTCTCATCAAAAGGTTACTTTTTGGAGCTATCGCTATGACAAGAAGCTTTCGGTATGACCTCTTACTACATGAAAATATTTGGCCAATAGGCCATTCAATCGTGTATCGGGGAGACTCATGACGACCATGGGATTCAAGATAACCTATGTCAGTTCGGTGAGAAGTTTTAGTGAAGTGTTAATGTCTCAATTATAGGAATACATATGATGTCTTCACCATAACATAAAGATCCCGGTATGAGGTCTTAGCGAATAGTGAAGGTCACACCGACGGGGACACATCCAAATGTTCATCAAAGTAACTCAAAGCGATCAGGGATAGGTCTTGGCAAGAGTGTTAAGTCTCGCCTACTGTTCGGTGTTTGGTGTAACACAAAGGATCTTGGGGAGATCTCTTAGCGACTGATGGATTTCTTTCCAATAGCCGATGGCTATCGGGGTAACCCAAATGGTTCAGGAAGAAGTCTCGGCAAATGATGTAAGTCTCACCAATGATGAGGGTTCTTCGACATAGGTCTTGGTGAATGGTGGTTATCGGGGTAACCTTTATGACTCGGTAACAACTCTCAGCAAAGGTGTTAAGTTTTCATGACTATTATTTGGAGCTCGGTATAATATGTGACTTCGGTATAACCTTTGGTGGCTCGCTATGATCTCTTGGTGAAAATGATAGGTCTCACCGACTACTTGGTGCTTCGACATAACACATGAAGCTCGATAGAATGTCTTGGCAATATTAGTAACTCTTGGAAACTTCGATATGAAGGATATGTGGCATTGGTGAGACACTGTTAGTGTCTCACCGAGATGCCAATATAGTGCAAATTTTGTTGACCCTTTGACCATCCTATGTGGAGTCTCATGGAACAATAGGAGAAGCCGAATCTGAATAGTTGGAAGACAATCGGTTGTGACGGTTCTATGAGGAAGTTTGACAGATAGAGAACGCCATGGTTATACTTTGTGATTGTAGATTGTGATAGGTTGGTTTGAAGGTTGGTTTGAAGGTTGGTTGAATCGACAGATTTCTATGTGGGTGTATGATCAGTAAATGAATTCTATTCTGTAAAGATTGTAACTCGAAGGTTCCTATACAAGTTTGTTCATGGTAAATGTTGTTGTATAATGATACCAAAAAGATAAGTCTGACATTTTTATGTAATCTTCATTATTGTAATACAAAGTGATTTCTCTTGGTGTGGTGGGTTTTTCTCCCTTAAGGGTTTTCCCACGTATATCTGGTGTTCATGTGTGATTGTCTAATTCTCTATTTTTGATAATTAATTCAAGTGCATCTTAATTTGGTTGTAATTGAAAAATTAATAGTGTATCTACATTCTTCCCTAAGGTATTGACGTTTAGGAGAGTTGTTTCCACATCTAGCTTTCCTTACAATTGTAATGTTCTAATTTATCATCAATAACTTCATATCCTTTCTCAGAGACAACAATGAAGTCACCAAAACAAAGGGAACTTGTCATAAGGGGATGTTTCCTATAACTTTTCAAATGTAAGAAATATGATTAAGCCAATTGTTTAACTATTTCTAAGTATGCCACTCTGTCTAAAACTATCTTTGGTAAGAGGAATAGTTCTCCCTCGAAACCATAAACCCTAATCTTGGTACAATCCTCATAAACATACTAGTCACCCCAATTGTGGTTTACTTTTCCTTTATGATCTTTCTCTTTGTGTCTTAAAAACCTTTGGATTTCTAATGATAGGTTATAGTCATAAGGGTGACCCAGAACCTTGTATAGTGGCTTCACAAAATATTCTTCAAAATAAATATAATGTGATTTGGTGCATCTGTTATCCCATATCGAAGTCCACATTTGCATCAGCCTAACATTTCTACCATTGTCTATGTCCCTTATTCGTAAGTGATCACTCCATAATCCAATAGATTTTCCTTCATATAAGATAAGATGAATGAGTAATGAATACTATTTGCAATATATGTTGTTATTCTTAATGGAAGTCAATGCATCATTGAGGGTTTTTTCCAAATATTCTGCATAATCATGAGGTCTAGCATCTTGATTTTGTATGTTAACTACTAAAACCACTGGGGCTATGGACATTAGGGTGGGTACATCTATTCCCAAGACTTGACCACTAGAGTAGTATGTGTATTGAAAGTACTCTTCAAAAAATTCAACTGAAAATGGGGGATGCTCACCTTCTAAAAACCTTCTAATCCTATTCCCTTCATCTCGAGGTTTGTGCAAAGGTAATCTCCACCTTTTATAGCTAACATCCATAATGTGGTATTCATCTAGAATTTCTTTGATCCTAAATTTCATAGTCATGCTCAATTCTAGTTGGAAAACCACAAAGATGTAATTGCTTGCAATGGGTATAAAAGATGACCCATCTACCAAGTGGATTGTATGAATCTGTGTGTTATACATTTTTCCTAGTGACTTCATCAACTCCACATTAACAAAAACATTAGGCACTACTAGCTTTCCCAAATTAAGCCTCCATCAGTTAGATACTGGCATGCATCTATACATATTTTTGTAATGATACATAAATAGGTCGTAATCCATTTTTTCATTCCACACATCACCTAGTCCCTTTTGTTTATCTTCTAATTTCTTAGCTCCTAGGATTAATTGGACATTTCTTCTGGACCTTGGTCCAAAACCAAGGAATTTGTCAATTAAATCTTGATTTAAATGCATGGTATCTAGTTTATGCCTTTTAACTTTGGACATGTTCGATGTACTTGCCATTTATTTTACAGAATTATGTAAACCCTATTTGTGCTTATTCCTTTAACTGGTTTGAATAGAATGAATTCAATTCAGGCTTGGTTACTTAATTGAGTTGGTTGTATTCCTTTTGGTTCTTTGCATCCACAATCACCACTGGATTCATGGTTTCTTTTCTCCTAGGGTGCAATGGAATTCCTCAAACTAGAACAAAATAGATTGTCTATCAGCAAATTGCTTGGCTCTAGTTCATAAATGTTGAATGATGCCAACATTCATGTCACTGTTATTATTTTTCAATATCCACCATTGATTTTCTTTTCATCGGCACAAATTTTTTTCTTCGAGATATCACTTGTCTTGTCACCTTAAGTGAGTTTTAATGCTTTCGCTACATTGACATGACTGATTCCATACCCCTACCAACATTCATTTCTTTCCTTGATAAATGATAGGTTCTTTAATCTTTCAAGACATTGGAGAGACCCCTTATGGCTTCATATTGATATCATCATGTCAAGTCCCGAAACCCATTTTGTAAATGATTTCTTTGATATTATTTTATGTTCACAAGTTTACAAAGGCAATAAATAGTATCGCTTTATTGGGAGGATTAGTATCCTTATTCCTCTGAAATGCATCCTTCCTTCCAATGAAATATTTGGTTTAGTTTTTCACTTCTTTTTTTTAGGGCTATTGAAGGGATTGATCCTTGAATTTTGCCAACATAGGTCCCTCTCATCAAAATTTCTCTTAGTTGATATGTTGACCTTGGTTTTTGGGGAGATTAGAAACCAATTGCTCCAATGTTTCAGAACCTTTTCATGTCCCTTGTAACTTTCTTCTATTTTCTTTCATAATGGAGGCTATCACTTTATCGAAGAGACAACTTTCCTTGTCTTGTCGATATACATAGTTATTCTTGATAAATTCTTCTATTTTTGCTATATCGAAGGGACTTATAAGGTACTCATTCTGACATGCCAAATCCTCTTCAATTTTCAAGTCCAAGTGTTGTTTCTTTGATATTTCATTGTCATCTCGACATGTCATTGAGTCATGTTCGAAAGGGGACACTGAAGTGTAATTACACATTGAAACATTTTACTCCTTGATAATCAATGTATAGGGTTGTTGAAGAGACTTGCAATGTTACTCTTTGATTTATCAAAGTGCCTCTGATAATATTTTGATTGGATTGTCGGGGGGACACAAAAATAGGTCTCCTCAACATGGTATGCTCTCTCTGAGAGTTTTTATCTTGTTTCACTTCATCACTTCTTCGAAGAGACCTCGAAGTGAGCATTGTTGATGTGATGTAGTCTTGTCAACATAATTTACGTCTTGCACGAGTATGATGAGGAATGTAATTTTATTAATGTGATGGCTAGAGAGCGGGTAGATGAAATATTTTGAAATTAAAATGATAGGTAAGGGAATGGGGTATTTTAAAGAAATGAAATTTTTAGGGAAAATTTTAAGGTTGATTTTTCTAGTCCTAACACACTCTAATCAACTTAGATTACAATTCTCTACTTTTCTTTGTATTCACACACCTTTTCTCAACACTCAGCTTATTTGTACAATTATACAAAATTTTGCATCATTGCTTGTATTCAAATCATGTACACATTAGATTCTTATCTTTTCAACTCAAATAAACCTTTTATATATACTAGAATCCATTGCAAACATCAATTAGGTTATCCTAATTGTATGTTGCCTTAAATCATACAAAAAATTCCTTGTTGACACCCAATTGAAACCAAAATATCTTGTGCCTAAACATATGCAATATAGGTCAACATGTGTTGGATAGGACAATTGAGAGGAGGGGGTGAATCAATTTTCACAAATCATAACCTTAAATTCAATTATCAAAACTAACACATAAGCAAATTAAGTGATTAACCATCAAATGCAAATCCATAAACATAATAACACTAGATTTATGTGGAAAACCAAATGAGGGAAAAACTACAGTGAGGATTAACTCACACTATAGAGAATATCAAAACCGATTATAAAAAGGCTCACTGCCTAAAATAAGGACTCACTGTCCCAAATAAGGACTCACTATCTGGACTCACTATCCATGGGGCTACAACCTAGAGGGATCACTTCCATAGAGATACAAAGAAGACAAAAGAATACTTGTTACAGAGAGAACACAATCCCAATTCAATGAAGATTCCACCACAATCACTGATCAACTCACATGAAAGATAGAGTTATCCTTCTACTCAATGCATTCAGAAACTCAGCATTAAGCTCCACATTGAACAACCACACACTTAACTCACACACATTAATAATAGCATCAAAGTCATGTTTTCTCTATCACTTATGTTCCTTCTTTTCTTATGTACAATTTTCATTTCTAGCACAATCTATATTTATACTATCTCCAACTTTAAAAAGATGCAAAGTCGTACATCCAACTTCAAATCCAAATTAGGTAAGCACCAAACATCCTAGGGTGGAATTAGAATGAGGGTGAACCAAACACACACTTCACCAGAACCCATAATAGATCCAACATGATTCATCAACTTTGAAAGTAGTGCTTGACACATGGTCGACCACACCAATGTAAAACACATAGATCAATTAAGCTCAATACTTCCAATTGCCAAAAATCAACTTCAACGGAACTAGGGAAACAAAACTCTTGAACCATATACCATAAGACTTCAACAAAGAGAAATCTAGACCAACAATAATTCTCTTAGACCTCAAAAAAACACACAACAAAACATAGTTCACCAACAACCTTCTTTTAATACAATTTTCTCAATATCCTCGACATGTACAATCAACAACAACTAGTAGATAACCAACTGATAGGTTGACATCAATGACAACACTTCATTCCTCTTCCATTCTTGCAACAATCTCCCTCATTTTCATTGATGGCAACACATGATGTGAAAAACCATCAAAGACATCATACCTATTCTGAAAATACTTCTCAAGATTTTTCTTTTCTACTTTTTCCCTTTTAGAAGATCATCTTCCTCATTATCTACTTTCTCTTATTAACTTTATTTTCCTTTTCACATGCTCTCTCTCCCCCTTTAACATCAATGGCAAAGGAAAAATATATGTCCATTGAAACTTTCTTTGATATAAAAATAGAATACTCATAATAACAACAATTATAAAATCTACTTGTTCCCCCTGAGGGTAAACACCAACAAACATCAGTCCAAAAAGATAGAATCATGAATTCACTAGACCAATTCATCTCCAAATGCATCTTAGTTTGTAAAAGGAGGGGCAATAACCCCTAGCTTATCTTGAAGATACTCAAAATTATCTTTAGGAAGAGCCTTTGTAAATATATCCACAATATGATCTTTTATTGAAACATACTCAAGATTGACTTCATTCTCCATGACCTTCTCTCTTAAGAAATGATACTTTATATATATATGCTTCATTCTCATGTGCATCACAGGATTCTTCAAAATTTTAATTGCACTAGAGTTATCACAAAAGATCGAAATAGGATCATCATGTAGCACTACGATATCCTTCAATGTATGTTTCATCCATAAAACTTGTGTACAACATGATGCAACAACAATATAGTCAGCTTCAGCAATAGACAAAGAGACTAAATCTTTCTTTTTAGTCAACCATGCCACCAATCTACATCCAAGAAAGAATGCACCACCACTTGTACTCTTTTTGTCATCTATAATTTTGGCCCAATCTGCATCTCTATAAGAAATGAGTGTAAAATCAGTATCTTTAGGATACCATAATCCATAATCAGGAGTTCCTTTCAAATATCTAAATATTCTTTTAATTGTAGTAACATGTGTTTCCTTCAGATCTTCTTGAAATCTAGCTACAAGACAAACCGCATGCATAATATCCGATATAGTAATAGTCAAATACAGTAGTCCACCAATCATATATCTATAATTGCTCTTATCAGTCTTAAGTGAATCATCATATTTTCCCAACTTGCATCTAGTTACCATAGGAGTACTTACCAATTTGGAACCATCCATCCCAAATTTTCTCAACATTTCTCTAACATACTTAGATTTTGAAATCAAAATTCCTTTCTCTATTTGATTAATTTGTAGCCCAAGAAAGAGATTCATCTCGCCAAACATAAAAAATTCAAATTCTTTCTTCATTTCTTCCACAAACATCTTACACATCTTTTCATTTCCTCCAAAGATAATGTCATCAACATATACAACTACAATCAAGATTTTGTCATTTTCAATCTTGAAATACAAATTACTGTCTATTGTACCTTTGTTAAATCCTTGTTGATTCAAATACTTATCTAACCTTGCATACCAGGCTCTAGGGACTTGCTTCAGTCCATATAAATATTTCTTCAATTTGTACACCATATATAGTTGATATGTGAACTGAAATCCTTCCAGTTGTTCCATGTAGACCTCTTCATCTAGTTCACCATTCAAAAATGTTGACTTGACATCCATCTGATAGAATTTGAAATCTTTATAAGTAGCTAATGCAAAGAACATCCTTATAGCTTCCATTCTTGCTATCAGGGAAAAAGTCTCCTAAAAATCTATACCTTCCACTTGTGAGTAGCCTTTACACACAAGTGTTGCTTTTTTTTGAACAATTTTCCCATTCTTATTCAACTTATTTTTGAATACCCATTTTGATCCAATGATATTTTTGTCTGCCAATCTTGGGACCAATATTTCTAAGTTCTATTATTTTCAATCTGCAAAATTTCTTCTTTCATTGCTTTCTTCTAGTGTTCATCCTCATAGGCTTCACTTACCAACTTCAGCTCAATTTCAGATAATAAGCACACATTTACTTCAACAATAGATTTGCTTCTAGTCAACAAACTTTTTGTCTTGTTTCCAATAATATAACTTTCTAACTAATTCCTCTGCACATATTTTAGTGTTCTAGTGGACATTACCAAAGCATCTTCTTCTCTTTCATTCAACTCTTTTTGCTCATATTTATCCTATTCTTCCACAATTTCTTCTATTCTCACATAGTCATGCTCATCAGACACATATCCATCAATATCAATAGAATTATTCATTGTTTCATCAACCTTCACATTTGAGCTCTCCACAATATTCCTCAATATTTTGTTGAAACATCTGTATGCCCTTCTTTTAGTAGAGTAATCGAGAAATATTCCATCATCACTTCTTGTATCAAAATTTCCTAATGTTTCCTCATCTCTTCTGATATAACATTTGCTTCCGAATACCTTGAAATATTTAATTTTCAAAGTTCTTTTGTGCCATAGCTCATAGGAATTCTTTGTACTATTTTTTCTTTCCTAAACTCAATTGAATACATGCACAATAGTGTGAATATCTTCTTTCCAGTAAACTTCTGGTAATCTAGCTTCAGTGATCATTGACCTAGCAGCTTCTTGAACTATTTTGTTTTTCCTTTCAACAATTCCATTCTATTGAGGAGTTCTCGGAGCAGATAACTGTCTCTTTATTCCATGCACTTCACAAAACATATTGAATTCATGGGAGGTGAATTGACCACCTCTATCATATATCAAGAATTTTATCTTCAAATTCACTTCATTTTCAAACATAGCCTTGAATGCTTTGAATCTATCTAATGATTTTTATTTTTCTCTTAAAAATGTAACCATGTATATCTAGAATAATCATCAATTAAAAGCATAAAGTACCTTTCACCAAGTAGACTTTTCACTCTCATGGGACCACAAAGATCTGTATAAACCAAATCCAAAAATTGAGTAGTGGATTTTTCTATTAATATGTAATGATTTCTTGTCTGTTTCTCAAACTATCAATTCCTGCAAATAGCATTTACAGGCTTTGTAATTCTTGGTAGATCTCTCATGGCTTGAATAGTACTAATCCTTGCTAGGCTATCAAAATTCATGTGACACATTCTCTTGTGCCATAACTAGCTGACATTTATCTAATTCATAAAACATTTTCCATCAACACCTTTAAGTTGATAAATATTCCCTTCAGATTTCTTTCCTGTAGCAATTAATGTTTTGGATCCTTTCCAAATCTCACACTTCTCATCCTTAAACACAATATCATATCTTTTTTGAACATTTTACCAATGCTCAACAAATTATTCCTTAAACACTTAAGATAGTATACATCGTCAGTATGATGCTTTCCATCAAAACTTACTGAACCTATCCCACATATTTTAGCACTAGTATTATCTCCAAACATAACTAGACCTCCATCATATTTTTCAAGTTTCACAAACTTACTCTTGTCACCAACCATGTGATATGAACAACCACTATCAACTACCCAAAAATTATTTTCTTGTTTAGCATGTAGGGTAGAGATAAATGTACCTTCATTTCTCTCCTCCTTATCTTTCTCCTTCTCTGGAGGACTTTCCTTTGACTGTATTTCTAAATTAGTAGTAGGTTCATCTTTAATCTCCAAGAACAAGAATTCATTATCATCTAGATCTTCATATTCTGAATCTTCATCTGAAATACTAGCATTCTCATTAGCATAGTAAGCTTTGTTAATCTTCTTTCCTTTCATTTATTTCTCATATCTTTGTTTATTATTTTTAGCTCTTTCTAGACACTTTGCAACATAGTGACCAATTTCTCCACAACTAAAGCATTTAAAGGGAAATTTTCCTTCATACTTACTAGATCCTTTTATCAGACCTCTTACAAAGTTAGCCTCAATTTCTTTAAAGTTCTCTTCATTCGGATCTTTAGTTTTTGTAGCTTTAAAAGAAGTCTCTATTTTTCCTTCACTTCTTAAATTCGGCTTCCTCATTTCATAAGATGTCAAAAATCCTAACAAATCCTTAGTACAAGTCTTGTAATCTATAGTATGCTCAATAACACTCACCTTTTCACTATACGCATCAAGAATAGTTTTGAGAATCTTCTTTACAATGCAGGTTTCATCTATAGTAACGCCAAGAGATCACATTCCAACCATTGCCTCATCCCGTATCTGTACATTGGCTTTAACATTCTCATCTTTGGACATATGTAGAAGATCAATATGTGTTTCCAAATTTTGTAATTTTTCCTCTTTCACCCTTTCATCACCATCATCCACTCTTTCTAAAGCATCCCAGACTTCCTTAGTTGTCTTCAAATTTTGAACCTTAATTAACTCAGAATGTACCAAACTATTCTTCAAGATAAAATTTTCCTTGTTATTCACTTCATGTGCTCTAATTTCTTTAGGTGTACTCAAACCATTTTTAGGAGTGTAGGGATTCTTATAAGATTTCTCTACATCAAATCCGCAATACTCCATATATTCTTCAATCAATAGTTTCTAGATACCATAACTAGTTCCATCAAACCTTTGATAATCAAAGACCATTTTGTTAGTCATCACGAACCTTCCTCAAGAAGTTAAGATTTTCACCAAGGAACCAAGATCTAATACCAATTGTTGGATAGCACAATTGAGAGGGGGGTTGATCAATTGTCATAAATTATAACCTTAAATTCAATTACCAGAACTAACACAAACATATTAAGTGATTAACCATTAAATGCAAATCCAAAAACAAAATAACACTAGATTTATGTGGAAAACCCAATGAGGGAAAAACCACGGTGAGGATTAACTCACACTATTGAGAATATCAAAACCAATTACAAAAAGGGTCACTGCTTGAGATAAGGCTCACTTCCTAAAATAAGGACTCACTATCCACATGGCTAAAACTCGGAGGGCTCACTACCACAAAGATACAAAGAAGATAAAGAATACTTGTTACAAAGAGACAACAATCCCAATGCAATAAAGATTCCACCACAATCACTGATCAACTCGCATGAAAGATAGAGTTAGCCTTTTGCTCAGTGCATCCAGAATCTCAATGTTAAGCTCTGCACTGCACAACCACACACTTAACTCACACACATTAAGAATAGCATCAAAGTCACTTCTACTAAATCACTTATCTTCCTTCTTTTCTTATGTACAATTTCCATTGCTAGCACAATCTATATTTATACTATCTCTAACTTTGAAAAGATACAAAGTCGTCCATCCAACTTCAAATCCAAATTAGGTTGGTACCAAACATCCTAGGGTGGAATTAGAATGAAGGTGACCCAAAAAAACACTTCATCAGGACCCATAATAGACCTAACACACTTCATCAACTTCAAAAGTAGTGCTTGACACATGGTCGGCCACACCAATGTAAAAAACATAGATCAACTAAAGCTCGATAATTCCAAATGCCAAAAACCAACTTCAATAGAACCAAAGTAACATAACTCTTGAACCATATGCCATAAGACTTCAACAAAGAGAAATACGGACCAACAATAATTCTCCTGGACCTCAACCAACACACAACAAAACACAATTCACCAACAACCTTCTTTTAATACAATTTTCTTAATATCCTTGACATGTACAATAAAAAACAACTAGTAGATAACTAGCTGATAGGTTGACATCAATGAAAACACTTAATTCATCTTCCATTCTTGCAACAACATGGACCCATAATATTTCCCTTTTTCATTTGCATCACATATTTAATCTTCACAACACTTTACATGCATTAAGTCGACCAAGCATAGAATCCAAAATTAAAACACTCTAACTAATCATCATCATAGAAAATGTGGACCACTAAATGTCATGCCAACTAGATAATACAATGTACTAACATGTATAAACATTATCCCAAAACTACAAATACTATCTTAAATCTATGGAGGAATGCAGAATAGTTAGGTCATAACCAATACACAAAATACTATGTAAACCATATATACTAATCTTCTATTACTTGCAATTTTTGAACCACTTATCCAAATCAATTGAAATTAAAAATTAAGATGCTAGTGATGTCCATGAACAACATATTAGAATTATAGAAGTAGATTTGTATGGGTGAACAAATGGGAACCAAATTACCAAAGGGAATCATGTGTTGAATCTATTGGTGTAGACACTTACCAAAAGTACTCAACTATTTTGATGCGAGGATCAAAGCTTCTTACAAGATCATTATTCTATCATCATCCTTATACTATTTTGACAACCATCATGTAGTGTTGACATCAATGATAACTCATTAATGAAAACCTTCTTCATTCTTTCAATAATCTCCCTCTTTGTCACTGATGGCAACATGTGCCAAAAAAAATATCTCCCTAATTATCTCTCCACACGTATCTCTCCCCAAGTATCTCTTCCCCTTTGACATCAAGGGAAAATGGGTTTTCCCCTCAACCATCTATAAAAATTGAATTGGATCCCCCTTAGGAAGCTAACCAAAAGCTCCTAATACATTTGCATATGTACAAAAGAATCTCAAAACATGAAAAACTAAAAAATATATAGAAATAGAAATGGTAAACCTGAAGTTGTTGACCCTTGAATCTTTTGAAGAATAGCTTTCCAAGAAAATTTTCCTTCTTCCTAGCTCTTCTTCGTTGCTCCAAGTATTCAATGTAGAGACTCAAGCTCTATCAATGTTTCCTCTCCTTCTTCGATAGTACCGTGGGTAAGATTCAACTTTGATATTTTGTCAGTACTGGTAAGGGAACTTGAGATAGGTATGTGATTTTTTCTACTATGTCCCTTAGCTTCCCAAGCTTCTTGATAATCTCTTCCTTTTGGCTTTGCAAAGCGAAGAATATCTCATGCAAGTCCGCTATAGTAGTCCAGGTCTTATCATCTTTATCTAGTGCTAGATCATAGATACATGATGCATTAGCTATCTAGGACTCAATCAAGTCCATTTCATCTTTTATTCCTTATGTGGCATCCAACCACTTCATGCAATACAAAAACATTTTTTTTGCACCATCCTCATAGGCTAATACATCCTTCAAACATTCTTCAACTTTGGTATGTGTAGATTCACATTTATCTATGATATCCATCAGCTTCTTCTCCATATGCCTTGTCACAACTTCTATTTCCACTTGTCCTTTCAATACAGAGGCATATTCCTTATAAGAATCAAACAACAATTTGAAATTTTCAATAGTAGGTAAAGATGTATCAACATTAGCTCTAGGAATGATCTCTTGTAATTTTTTTATAGCTTCATCCATTAATTCAATGCTCTTTTGATATGTTTCAATGATTTAGTTTCTTTATGATGCACTAAATGTTTAATACCCAAGATACTGAAAGGGGGGTGAATTATTATCTTCTTAAACTTATTGAACAAACACCATATAATTACTCCAATGCATATAATAGTAAAAAATGAGAAAGAGAATTAACATAGCATAAAAGTAGACAACACATGAACACCTGGATTTTTACGTGGAAAACCCAAAATGGGAAAAACCATGGTGAGGATTAGCTCATAATATAGTATAACCAATTATAAGATATTACAAAGGGTGGCTCACTGCTAGGACTCACTGCTCAAAATGGGAGGCTCACTTACTACAAAAGATACAATAACAAAATGGCTTACAACCAGAATATGAACTGATAAAGTTACACCTAACAAGTTTTGATTCAGTTCCTTTGATGCTTAGTAAACTGACTTTAAACACTTCAACATCTTTGCATACTTGTCTATCTTCACACACATCGCTTCATACTTCACTTTAACAATCTCAAAGCTATAATATATATATATATATATATATATATATATATATATATATATATATATATATATATATATATATATATATATCTGATTCATCCCCAAACATCAATTAGGTCGGCCTAATTAGATGCAACCCTTATTCATCAAAAATATAATTGCCAGCATCAAGCATTTACAAATTCTTTCTAAAAAAAATTCAAGTGTGTAGCACACTACAACATGTCAGCATGGACCAAAGATAGGTCACAATTACATCCGCAATAAAAAATTTAATCCATTACAAAATCAACTATACATTAGGTCAACCAGAGATAGAACTAATAGCAAAAAGTAACAAAATAATAATGCCAGCTCATCGTATGAGCACCTGAACACATGAGATTCTAAACTTACAAGCTTCCAACATCCAAAAATCATTTCCCAAAACTGCAAGCAATGATAATCATCAACAAAGGATTGTAGACCAAAATATTAGAGGATAATACCTACATATTGGTTCAGAATACCAAATCAACCTTGAACTTTAACTTGCAGTTGCAACTCATATACCATGGTGACATCAATGACAACACACAAGCTGCATAATGATATGTTCTTCCAACTATCTCCCCCTTTGTCATTGATGGAAACATGTGCCAAAAGAATTTAAAAACCTCCTATGTACAATACTCTCCCCTTTTCTCTCCATAAAATTCTCTCCCTTTTCTCTCCCCCTTTTAAATCAAGGACAAAGGGTAGTCCAAAAAGTATAAAAACTGAAAAAAACTACTCGCAGGAAGGTGAGCCTTGAAGCTCTTTGAGAATAACTTTCCATGCGGCCTTACCATTCTCCCAACTCTTCTTAGTATATATTAGCATCTTGTTTATAGATTCTAGTTCCATCAAACTTCCTTCTGCATCATCTAGACTACTAGGAGTCAGATTGATCTTCTTTAATTTTTCTACATTTTCCAAAGCATTGGAAACCGAGGTGTACTCCATTTTCACAAGGTCACCTAGCTAACAATCTTTTGATGATATCCTCCTGCTTTTGTAGAATAAATATTTTTTATCTATGAGCAAAGATAGCATTCTAGGTTTTCTTGTCTCTATCTTTGGATGCACTGTAAGTATTGGAGATAGTAGTCAATTGGGACTCAATGGATTTCATGAGATCCTTGATATTCTTAGTGGGATCCGACCACTTAATGCAGCAAGAAAATACAATATTTTCTTTAGACTCACAAGCCTGCACAACTTCCAGATTCTTTTCAACATTGGTGTGTGCCAGAGCAAACTTATCATGAAGTGCCAAATTCCTTTTCTCTTCAACATCTTGCCTTGTCTTCTCACCAAGTCTAGAGGAATACTCCTTAAAGAAGTCTAGTAGAAGTTTCAAATTCTCTACTGGAGTGAGAGAAGTATCCATTGATGTACGAGGGGTGGCATCTTGCTAATATTTGATGGCATCATCACTAAGCTTTTTCCCCTTATAATGTGTTTCCAAAATTTCTCTTCTTCTAGATGCATGCAATGCATCCCTTAACACCAATTTATGAATAGGAGAAATCTTATATAGATCCACACTACCTTGAATCATGGGGAGTTGTATAATTTTTGAAGGAATCACTAGCTAGAGCCTAATCTGCTTGGATAACAGGCATTTTAAAACATCATTAGAGGAGGAGGATTCTCTAGGGGACCTTTGAGATTCTAAAACCCGCCTTTGATCTTCTTCATTCTTCCCCACAGATTCCCCATTTCTTTCTTCTTCCTCTACATTTCACTCTTCCTTTTCTTCTACCTTTTCTTCTTCCTCTATTTTCTCTTCTTCTCCTTTTCCATCTTATTCTTTTTCATCTTTATATCTTTCTCCTTCATCCCTTTCACCTTCATCTTTATCCTTTTCTTCTTCAATATGCTCTGGAGGGACAACATCATGCTTCTATGATTCAACTTCTTCCTCATTTTGTTTCTCTATCTTAAGAGGATCATTTGTAACACCTATATCTAGAGGGATATCTATATCACCTATACTAGAAGGAATGTATTTCTTAACCTCCGTAGAAACTTCTTCTCCTAACTTAGGTGCAAAACTAAATGGGAGTGCACCAAACATGCCAGATTTCTTAGCCATACCCATGATGGCTTCTATAGTTTCTTTCCTTATTTTCTTTATCAGCTTCTTGTCCTTTGTCATCAAAGTATTTACTCTTTTCTTCATTTGAAACATCTTTGAGCATACCTTCTTTAGGGTTTCCAATTCATTTGGGATCAAAGAGGACCCAATTTTCTCAAATGCATCAATTCTTATCTTCTCTTCCAACTCAAAAACCTCTGATATCCTTTTCATCAGGGCTTCCCACAATTTTTCAGGAACATTGTTCTTGACATAATCCCAACTGACTTCCAAAGTGATATCATACTGAATAATAGCCAAAATTAATGTTTTTTTCATCTCTACCTACTTGATCATAAATTTATGTTGTAGGTTGCAACATATATTCAAAATGTATCAAGATATTTACCAAAGCCTCTAATCTAAGAGGGGACCTAGGTCTTATCAGAGAGGCTTTTTTTTCTTCCTAGTCCAGAGATACCTCTTCTAACATCTTAGTCTTCTTTGATTCTAGTTTAGTGTGCACATGAACACCAAAATATTTTTTATATTCTTTAGAGGACAATACATAATGAAATATTTTAGAACCAACACTTGCTTCCTATTAAGAAAATTCACTAGAGGACATGCTTCCTCTCTTCTTTCTTACCAATTTTTCTACAGGGTCTTCCTCTTGTTGTTCAGTAATGCTAAGGTTCTTTTCTCTTGTAGCCTTTTTCTTCTTTCCTAGCTTGATAGGTACCACCAGAGGAGTCTCTTTCCTTTTACCAAATCTTGTATTAGGTCTAGAAGGAGCTAGGTCTTTACCTTTACTAGGAGCACTGGGTTCACCCTTCACTACAAAAGCTACAGACAATTTTGAAGGAGTAGTCCCGTCGGATCTCCTTAGTCCTAATGATTCTCCAAATCACCTCAAGAATGCTCCAAATTTCTCTCCACTTTCTTCAAATGCACAAGTGATTAAAATTCCTTAAAAATTCACTTTATAAACCAATGATCTTCCCTAATTTGTATTAATGCAACATATTTCAAAAAGATGATAAAAACCCTCTTCATTGCACAAAAAAACCCTAATTTACTCTGCAAATGATCATGCCTACAAAATTTCTTTTGGTTCCTTTTGCATAAACTTTTTTTATCCATTCCTTACAAAATATCTTCATGCCAAAGACTGACACACCAAATATCCAGGGGGTTTGAACAATTTTCTATTAAATCTCCCCCTAAGACCATGATGGGTCTAATTCTCAGAGGAATTGTCTGCACCAGATGGGGGTACAGATGCATTTGATGTTTCTATCTCTTCTTTATTTTTCCATATCTTTTTCATTTCCTTCTTAACATCATTCTTTTCAATTGACTTCACTGGTTCTTTCTTCTTTACCGGATCGGATTGCTTTCCCCCTTTACTTTTGCATACTCTTGAAATGTGTTTGGGTTTATTGCAGTTGTAGCAGACAACATTTTTTTGATTTGTTTGACCTCCATTAACCATTTATCTGCACTAATTTTATTTATGTCTAAACTTATTACATTTATAGTAGTAGCCAAGAAAAGATTGATTCATTCTACCTCCATTAAACCAATTTGTCATTTGAGTTTTGCATTCTATTTCCCTATGACCAAATTTATTGCATGAAAAGAAAAAACCATTGAAACATGGGTAACTTTGAGCATTTGGTTGTCTGATAGGTAGTCTTCTAGCAAAGTTTCTTGGATTTGTTGTCTACTTCCCTTTATCTTGAGTCTTTTTTATTATCCACAGTGTTTGGAGCACTAGGTTCAAATCACCTCAAGAATGCTCCAAATTTCTCTCAAATTTCTTCAAATGTACAAGTGATTAAATTGCTTCAATAATGCTTACCTTTACTAGGAGCACTGGGTTCAACCTTCACTGCAAAAGCTGCAGATGGTTTTGAAGGAGTAGTCCTGTCGGATCTCCTTAGTCCTAATGATTCTCCAAATCACTTCAAGAATGCTCCAAATCGCTCTCCACTTTCTTCAAATGAAAAAGTGATTGAAATTCCTTACAAATTCTCTTTATAAACCAATGATCTGCCCTAATTTGCATTAAATGTGGCACATTTCAAAAAGTTGATAAAAAGTCTCTTCATTGCACAAAAAAACCCTAATTTACTCTGCAAATGATCATGTATGCACAATTTCTTCTGGTTCCTTTTGCATAACCTCTATTTATCCATTCCTTACAACATATATTTGTGCCAAAGACTGACATGCCAAATTTCTAGGGGGTTCAAACATTTTTTTGTTAAAGCTCCCCCTAAGACCATGCTTGGTCTAATTTCTAGAGGAATTGTCTACACCAGATAGGGGCACAGACACATTTGATGTTTTTGGATCTTCTTTCTTTTTCCATATCTTTTTCATTTCTTTCTTAACCTAATTCTTAGCAATTGTCTTCACTGGTACATTCTTCTTTACCGAATCAGATTGCTTTCCCCCTTTACTTTTGCATACTCTTGAAACGTGTCTGAGTTTATTATAGTCATAGCAAATAACATTGTTTTGATTTTTTTGACCTCCATTAACCCTTGATTTGCACTAATTTTCTTTGTGTCCAAAATTATTACATGTATAGTAGTAGCCAACAAAATATTGATTCATTCTACCTCCATTAAACCAATTCATCATCTGAGTTATGCATTCACTAGCTCTATGTCCAAGTTTCTTGCATGCAAAATAGTGTTCGGAGAAGGGATTAGTATACTGATCTATTCTACTTCTACCCTTTATTGCCTTGTGACCAAATTTATTGCATGAAAAGAAAACACCATTGAAATATGGGTACCTTTGAGCATTTAGTTGTCTGACAGGCGGTCTTCTAGCAAAGTTTCTTGGATTTCTTGTCTTCTTCCCTTTATCTTGAGTCTTTTGAATATCCACTGTGTTTGGGGTCTACATAGCCTTAAAACTCTCACCTCCTTCCATTCCCAAACCATCTTTGTCTTTAGTTATTTTTTTCCCTGCAATCAACTCATCAAGCTTGATGGAGCTTGTCTTGAACTTATCTTCATAGATTTTTGCTTTTCCCTGATCTACTTTCAGGTTTACCACTTCTTGTTCAAGCCTTGTGCATTCAATAGTCTTGCTTTGCACCACTATATTTAGAAAATCTTCAATTCTCTTATTTTCCTCCACTTGCACCTTCAATCTGATGATCTTTTCATTTGCTTGTTTTAATTGCTCACTCACTTCTCTATGTCTTTCTTTGAATTTCTTCAATTTCTCTTTCAATTTCCAGATGCATTCATTTGCCTCATCAAGATTTTATTTCAAGTCTCTATTTTCACTTTCATCCTTGTCAAGATCTTCAAGAGCAGCCCAAAGTTCTTCTTTTTCATCCAATTGTTCAATCTTCAAGATCTTCCTCAAGTTGTTAGGCTTCTTTGGAGGAACAAGGCTCTAATACCAATTGTTGAATACCTAAGATACTGAGAGGGGGGTGAATCAATATCTTCTTAAACTTATTGAATAGACACCATCCAATTACTCCAATGCATATAATAGTAAAAATGAGCAAGAGCATTAATAGAGCATAAAATCACACAACACATGAACACCAAGATTTTTACATGGAAAACCCAAAATGGGAAAAACCATAGTGAGGATTAGCTCACAATATAGTATAATCGGTTATAAGATATTACAAAGGGTGGCTCACTACCAAGACTCACTATCGAAAATGGGAGGCTCACTACCTACAAAAGATACAATAACAAAATGTCTCATAGCCATAATATGAACTGATAAAGTGAACCATAGATTTTAGGAGGTGTGGAATGCTATGTTTCTTTTGCTTAATTAGGGTCTTTCACCTAAAGGAAAGAGATAGATTCCACACTAAAAAGGTGTTTCACTCAATCTAATGTATGTATGATGGAATTAAGCCTAAATTAAATGATCAAAATGTAGCAAACTGATAAAATATATTGATTAGTGAATGGAAACTAAGGAAATGTAGAGTGTTTGAAAAAACATTGTGATATGTAGAAAACACCTAGAAATGAATGCAAATTGCAACAAAAATGAATGAAACTGAAAGTGTGCACTTGATATCTTGTTGGAAACAAGAAATGGCATTTGAAATTCTACTAATGTTGTTTTTAGGCCTAGTGGGGCTCATTCGGCATTCTGGGAGAATCAGTCCCAGTTCTATGAAACAATTTTGGAGCCCGTTTCAGACAAATGGGTGTCTAAAAATGTAGAAAACCAAAAATAGGTCTGGAAGTGGGACTCATTCACCACCCTTGGTAAATGAGTCCACTTTTGAATTTCTAAATATTCAAAGGTAGAAATAGGAGCCTTTGGTCTGCACTTTCTACTTCTCTAGGTGTCCAGTTTTGAAACTATCATATTCAGGTCTGAAAGTGACTTTTTGTTGATGTTTTCCCTTATCCAATGAAGAGAAGACTTAAAAAAATTTCAACTTAATTCTTAATTATTTCCAAGCTTCCAAGATGTCTAAATATGCAAACACACAAGACAAGAAAGAGAAATGTTGAATGTTAGGGCATGGGGGTTTGCCTTGTAGGTAATTAAACCAAAATAATGAAAGAATGTAATGAAGCATTCAATAATGGAGTCAATACCTTTCCACGATGTTTGATCTCAAATTTCTGCAAAAATGGAGGAATATTTTCCCTTGAATTTCTTTGGAAGCTTTCTTGATGACGTAGAGTGATAAAACCCTAACTTGCTTGACTTGAGAAAGAAGATAAGTGATGAATGAGTTGTGAATGAGTTAAGAGATGAATGGGGGTTAAAATGGATCGAAAAAAAAACTTATTTATACACACTTATGCCCTAATTACACAGTAATACATCACGGGATGACATAAGGTCTTTTTGAATAAAAACCTGAAAGAAAATTTGAATTATTTTTAATTTAGACCCAAGAGGGACTCATTCGCCACCCATGGCGAATGGCTCCCACTCTAGGCTTGCAAGTGGGTTTTGGGAATTAAGTTGCTTTTAGTGTTGTTTGTCAGGTTTACATTCAAAAATACACTTAATTAAGTCTTATGAGTGCATAAAGGGGCCAAATAAAGCATAAGAAAGGTGTAATTGGTGATAACATGCTAGAAAAGCATGAAAGCTTATTATGATACTTTACAACACTTTAAAATAGGACTTGATAAGGGATAAAAGGTGGTTTTTTAGATGAATTATAATAAGAAGAGTCTAGAAAAGTGTAGAAATATGTTACAACACTTCACAATACCTTCACAAGACATCATTAAATGCATTTGAAAGGGTCCAAGACCTAGTGTGGATGTGAAAAACACCTCACAACACTAAATCAAGACCTTATTAAGTCCAATTTATCACAATTATTCCCCAAATCAAGAAAGTTTCCTTTTTTCTATGGTACATAAAGTTACACCTAACAAGTGTTGATTTAGTTCTTTTGATGATTAGTAAAATGACTTTACACACTTCATCATCTTTGCATAAATTTCTATCTTCACACACCTTGCTTCATACTTCACTTCAACAATCTCAAATCTATCAAATATATATATATATATATATATATATATATATATATATATATATATATTTGATTCATCCACAAACATCAATTAGGTCAATCTAATTAGATGCAACTCTTATTCACTAAAAAGATAACTGTTAGCTTCAAACATGTATGAAATCTTTCCAAAAATAGTTCAAGTGTGTAGCATGCTAAAACATGTTGGCATGGACCAAATATAGGTCACAATTACATTTGTAATACAAAAATTAATCCACTACAACATCAACTATACATTAAGTCAGCCAAAGATAGATCTAATCGAAAAAAGTAACAATAGAATAATGCCAACTCGTTGTATGAGCACTTGAACACATGAGATTCTGAATTGACAGGCTTCCAACATCCAAAAACCATTTCCCAAAACTACAAGCAACAATAGCCATCAATAGAGGACTGCGAACCAAAATACCGAAGGATAATACCTGCATAGTGGTTCAGAATGCTAGATCAACCTTGAACTTAAACATGCAGTTGCACCTCATATAACATGGTGACATCAATAGCAACAAAAAAGCTGCATAATGATATGTTTTTCTTCATTCTTCCAAAACTAAACACATCACTTAGCTACGACTTATGTATAAGAGATTTCTTATCTAAATTAACACTGCACTACTACATGGGCAACTACAACAATTAAGAACAAACAATTGGTTGGAACTTTAACTATTTAGATAAAAAACCTTCTAAAGGGTTATTAGAGGAGGATTCATCAGAGGGCTTAGGTAAATCCTCAAAAAAAAATTCTTCTTCATTCTTTTTGGTATCAAAATCTCCTTCTTCTTCTTCATTAGAGATCTTGTCTTTATCTTTTTCTTCATTTCCTTCATCCTTGTCCTTCTTTGCTTGATCATTATCTTCATTTTTATCTAATTCTCCTTTATTCTCACCATCATTCTCTCTTTCTTGATTCTTTTCATCCTCATTCATTTGCACATTGACTATATCATTCTTTTAACCTTCACTTGTGTTGTGTTTTGTACATACCAAAGGAACAAATGTATTTAGGTTGCCTTGATTTCTAGTATCCTAAGTTATCAGAGGAATAGAAGTGCTTTCCTTTTTTTTCTTCTTTGATCACATCAACATTATCATATTCAATATTTTCTTCCATTGGTTCATCTATATACATAGGAATATTATCTATATTTTTTTTGTATCAGTAGCTCCCATGTTTTAATTTTCTGAATCTTGTTTCTTGCTAGCAGATGCAATGGGAATAGTGCCATACTTTTGTGCTATATCTATATTAATAGAAAAAATATTTCTTTTTCTTGCATTTGGGAATAATTAATATAAAGTTAACCTAATAATTCCTTGATTTAGTGTTGTAATGTGTTGTACACATTCACCTTGAATCTAGGGCCCTTTTTAATTAAAATTACTTAAATTGTACCTTATTTAGGGTGTTGTAAAGTGTTTTATTACACTTTCATTCTTATCTAGGGTTTTATTAATTAATTATGGTTAATTAGAGCTTAATTGGCCCTTTAATTCAAATTGAAGCCTCATTAGTTACATTTTTCAAGGATCTATCCCAACACCCATTAAGGATATTACATATTTAACTTGGAAAAATTGGTGTCCTAGAAATTTGTGCTAGGACCCATTCACCTTTATTGGAAAATGATTCCTCCTCACATAGGACACCCCTCTCTTGGCCTTTTTGAAATGGGTTTTTGATGTTATTTCATCCCCTCGAAGCATGGTCCTAGGAAATTGTGCTAGGAACCATTCCCCTTTAGTGGTGAATGAGTCCTCCTCACTTAGTACACTCCTTGTTGAATTTAATTGTGGTGGGATTTTAATGATTTTCAATCCTAGATCTGATTTCATCTTGGTTTATTTGAATTTCAAGGTTAATCCTTAGATTTAGTATAAATATAAGGTTAATTCACATAGTTTCATCTAAGCAAAAAAAAACCTAGAAAATTTATGTGACTTCATGAGATCAAGAGAAAGAGCATTAGAGATCACTTCAAGAGAATTTCAAAGGAATTGAAAGGAATATTATCAAGGTTTTATTGCAACAATTCAAGATTATATCATCATGTCAAAGGCATAGTGCATTTAAGCATGTTGTTGAGCTAGATTGCTAATGTAGCTTTGAAGATCTATTTGCAAGAATTGTTTAATATCTTATTTGAGATCAAGATCTACATTCTATATGGCCACTTCTTATTAGTTTGTATATTTACATTCCAAGACACATTCCAAGGTATTATCATTTCATGTTACATGTTTCATGCTTCAATTTCATTATTTCATCACAAGGTTAGAAACTGTGACCGAGGCAAACCCCTATCCTCTAACAATCAATAAGTTCTTATTCCCTTTAATGTGTGTTTTTAGGTTTCTAGGTTGAAGATCAAGTGGAGAACAAGATTGAAGTGAAATTGTCAAAGTTGTCAAGTTGCAAAGTTGACACCTACATTGCAAGAATACAAAAACAAGGCTACATAATCTATTTCAAGTTTTTGAGAGCTGATCATTGAGGAGCTAAGAGTGTAAATCTTGAGGAGAAAAACCCATATGTTAGTTTTTAGAAACCCTAATAAGGACCCATTCGCCACTAAAGGCGAATGAGTCCTCTATGACCTAAAAAATATCAAGTTTTCTCTAAGGTACATATAATTTTAGCCTCTCAAAATTTCCCTTATTGTTGCTATAATAGTTAGGATTTATTTTTTATTATTATTTGTATTATATCATACACAAAATTACATGTTTTAGGTTGATAATTAGTGGTCTATCATTTTGTTATACCCTATTTTCTCCCTAAACATTAATGGTGAACCTAACCTATTGATCTTGGAGTCTTTCTTCTCATCCTAGGTTAGATATTGCATTCATTTGTATTCATTTGCATTGAATTAGATCTCATTTAGGGTTTCTTACTTTGCATTCAAGCTTGCATCTCATTTAGGGCTTAGAATTGCATTGTTTTGCATTCTTTAAATCTGAAAAAATACAAAAAAATGAGTCATCTTGCATATCATTTAGATCTCATATATTTGCATTTGAAAAAAAAAAAAACATTTCAAATTAGGTTTTTGCATTCATTATTTTATCACCTTTTCAACTTGCATTTCATATTGCATTTCTAGAAAATATGAAACTGAAGGTTACTGTTACATACCTAAAATTGAAAGACATTAACAAAATCTTAAAAATCAATCAAAAACAGTTAAAAAAACCCTAATCTAGGACCTATTCACCACTTGGGGTGAATGAGTCCCTGATCATTTGGGACCTACACTATTTGGCATCTGAAACTCACTTAAAAACACTTAGAAATCAGTAAAAATATTTCAAAAATTCTTATCCAAGACCCATTCGCCACTAAAGGTGAATGAGTCCCTGATCAGGCTCTATTTTGTATTTTATGGAAATTGAAATCTCTATTTTAGGCTTTTATTTGGTGTTGTTACATTTTTTTTTTAGTTTTCTGATTTTTTGTTCCATCAAATTCATTACATCTAGCTTAATTTTCTTATTTAGTGCATTTTCAAAATTCAAAATTACACTTGCAACATTTTATTTTGTATTTTATTGCATAGTGTAATTAGTAAATTGAATTGTTTAGAATCTAAAAAATTACATTTCATTCTAGGTCATTACATTTCCTCTTTCCATTTTGGGTTTGCACACTAGGGTTGTAAAACTTGTATGATCTTTACAACTTGGTGTCCTATTAGCAATACTATTGTAAGATGTAGTTTGAGTCTCATGTCATCCCACGATATCTCACTCACCATGGATCTTGGGTTTTCTAGCTCTCTTTCTGATAGTGTTGATAATCAACCCTCTATAGCTTATATTTCACATACTTCATATCCCACGACTTCACCTCCTACAACTAATGTGCTTAATGCTAACAACACTATCCCTACCATCACCACTTGTATTCAAACTTTGGGGTGTACTCAAAGCAAAGGTGGAACTCCAATTCCATCTTCTACAATATCGATGTCCATTCCTACATACACTAATACTCAACCTACCACAACTCTTCAACCTACCACAACCTTTCAACCTACCACAAAAATCATACCTACTAGCACTATGTGCACTTCCTTAGGTATTCCTGTAGGGATTCCTTCAACCTTTGGCCATTTGAATACGATATCTCCTCATCCATTGACCTTTACCAACTTAAAATTCACTAGCCCTCTGCATACATACACTAATCCACCTTATTCCCTTCAATCTTACAATCATAATGATAATTTCCTTAACTCACTCTTGCAAACCATGACATCCCTTCAACAACAAGTCACAACCTTACAATAAAACAACAACAGACAACCTTCACAATACATTAAAACCAATCCACTATCCTTTGAGATATTAAAAACACAAATGCCACAAGGAATAGAAGTTCCCTGATTCAAGAAATATGGTGGGAAAGGAGGTCCTATTAGCCATGTTTCTTCTTTTATAGCCTCGTGTAGTGATTTCATCTTTGAAGACAAACTATTGGCTAAGCTATTTCCTAGGTCCTTGAAGGATACTGCTTTAGAGTGGTTCTCTTCTTTACCAAATAATTCAATTGGTTCATTTAATGAACTTGTTGATTCTTTTTACAACCACTTCCATATTCACATGGGTCCTAAAATGACCCTTTCTGATTTAATGACATGTAAACAAAAAGATGATGACAAGGTGACTGATTTCATAGCAAGATACTGAAAAATTATTCACAAGTAAACATTAAGATTCCTAACACTGACCTTCAATAGATGTTCATTGCTAACTTACAAAAAAAACTCTAAAGCAAACTTGAAATGTTGAGATTTCCATCCTTTATGCAACTATGTACAACCCTTCATGATTATCAAAATTTGACTTGTGGTTGTGATGTAAAAAATCCCCCTAGTCATCTTGAAATTTCTAAATCCACAACTAAAAATAGTTACCAACCTTTCAAGAAGCAAAATAAGGGATTTTTACAATAGAATTCCTCTCAACCAAGTAAACAAAACAATAACCAAGTGGCTGCTATAAATACAACAAATTCTCTTAGGGATAGGGATAAAGAGTTCACTCCTCTACCTGATACCCTTCATAATATCATGTTGCAACTTATTGAAGAGAACATACATACCTTACCTCCTATTAAAGAATGTGATCCTAATATACCATTACCAAAAGGCTTTCAAAAAAAATCTTATTGTAATTATCACCAACAAAATGGACATGACATGAAATATTGTAAGCATCTTAAAAATCTTGTATAAGACCTTATTTACAATAATAAAGTTCAAATTGGAGGTGTGAATGATCAAGGAAATAAATTTGTAGCCCCTCCTAACCAAAAATTACAATTCTTTACTAATCCCATGCCTAAGCACACTATTTCATTATTCAAATCTAGTAAAACAAAGAATGATGTGATGAATGTTGACACAGATGATGACAACATTGATACTATTGAACATCTGATGGATATTGTGGTAGCATTTATTGAAGCTAGTCCTCATAAGGGCTCAACTAAAAATCCTCTTAATAATGGTTTCTCACAAAATGACATACTTAAACATACACCTGATGGTCCTCTTTACATAGCTAGCCGAATCAATGATAAGCCCACTAATGGGATATTAATTGATCTTGTATGTGGAGAGAATATGATTAGTCAAGAATTCCTATTTGTGCATGAACTCTATCAATATTCATATGAAAAATTGAAAGCATGGATCAAGACACATAATGGTGTTTCTTGTCCTACAATTGGCTTGATATATCTCCCTTTAAAATTTGGACTAAAAACATAAAATGTCTCCTTCACCATCATCCCACAATTGGACTAGTTTTGTGTGAAGCTAGGTTATCCATGGCTTCACTCCATGAATGATTTACCTTCGATTGTGCATAAATTCTTAAAGTTTCCATTTGGAAATGATATATTAACTGTGCATCATAGTGGGTTTAATCCCATGTCTTCTCGAAGGAACTTTTGATTAGATTTATTTTGGCTTGAGCCTATGGAACCTATTAATCCTTGTGAGGAATTCTTTTTCAAATCATACCAAAATTTCAAGGAAAAGTACATACCAGAGTTATCCCTTAGAAACATTCCTCAACCTATGATTGAATGACCTATCCTTGATGAAACAATGATTGAACCGAAAACCCTTCCAAACATCCAAGAACAACCTATAGAAAAACCTCCTACCATTTCCTATAAGAGACCACACGATAAATAAAAATATCTTGTTGTCCCTCCTAAAATCAAACAAGTTTACAAAGCTAAAGTGAGAGTGGTTGACCAACCTCCTATTGTTTCTCCCATTCCTCCCAAGGAAGAGAAGGAACCTATGATTGACAAACCCACTCTTATACAAACACAAATTTACAATAGATTGAAATGGAATTGAAATGCTAGAGAGTGTAGGAATAGACATCATGCTATTTCTCGTATGTTACAAACTAAATAAGATAAGAACAACATAGAAAATAAAAAATACAAACTTAACTAAAGCAATAAATGATGACTCTATACCTTCATTGCAGCATAAACAATAACCTTCCATGGGAATTATCATTCAACCTCCCATTGTGATTAATCTAGATGATGACATTGATATTGCAAAGATTGATGAACAAGTGCATAATGAGTTGAATACATTGTTCTCTTTTTCTCTAAATTTAAATGAAAAATCTCCTAAAAAGAGTGTTGAGCTTGGTGATTCCACTAGTTCAACACTTTTCGTTGTCCCTTTGGCTAGTTCTCCACCTTCCGTTTATATAGACTGAGATTGGGATGTAGATGACCTGCTATAGGTTGAAACACATGTTCTTTAGGAGTCTTCTAATTTTTCATGTTTCTTTATGTGATTGCATGTGCGTAATGTGATTCCTTGTGATGTGTTGTATGATGTATCTCTCCCTCTTTTTGTTCATTCCTCTATATGTACCTACTTTCTTCTCTATGTCATAAAATATTTTCCTTTACCTTTTCTTTGTCTTGAGTTTTCCTTTTGGGGATGATGCAAGGCATCAATATATATAGGTCTCTTCCATGTTGACCCGAAAGGATTTTTCTTTGTTTTCACTCTCTTTGTGTCAGTATTCCAATTCTTTGAGTATTTGGGGAATGATGATAGTTCTGAGCTCTAAGACAACATTGTAACAAAGACATACTAACCTCGAATCCATACATCCCTTATGTATTTTTTGGGGCAATCCTTCCTCCCTATTTTTAGCACAACTTTATTTTGGAATCATATGACTTGGCATAGGGTTTTCTGAGGAAAGCTCTCATGTCTGAGGAGAAAACATTGGCTACATTAAAGCGGTTGCTCACAGTAATGGTGTTAGCAATTGCTTTGAAGTGAGGCATACTTCGATGACATATTTTGACATATTTCATGGCATGATTTTTTTTTCTTGCGATGTTTCCTTTTCTTGGTGGTTTGATTAGGTTTGATATCCTCCAAGAGTGCGATATTTCTAAGTGTATGATCTCCCTTGGTGGAATGATGCAAAACAAGAGGAATCCCATAAGTGGTGATTTGATACTCTTTTACTTGTCCTATCTAGGAGAAATTAGGAGTTTTGTTCCCTAAGAAGAAGACCTTACATGAAAAAATAAAAATCCCCTTTAACAAAAACTTACAGACATGATATTCGAAAGCATTACATTGTGGTACCTTATCAAAGTTTTCAAGAGGATAACTTTAGTATGGTTGGCCACCTCATTGGGATAACTCACCTAGTAGAAAAAATGAGGTTCCACTACCCTAGAGTGAGCACAAATAGTTGGGATAACTCACCTAGTGGATGGAGTGAGGCTCCACTACCCCAAAGTGAGCATGCATAGTTGGGATAACTCACCTAGTGGATGGACTGAGGTTCCACTACCCCAAAGTGAGCACACATGTTATAGAAAAATAGCCCCATTCAATAGTGTGTTAGAACGGTTGTGCTTGATCCCTTTTTTTCTTTATCTTTCTTGGCTTTTGATAGGGTATTACTATGTATCTTTGTTATCGCTACATACTTAAGTGTCATAATGTCTACTTTAGTGCGAGTTTCTCATGGGAGAAAACTCTCACTAAAGTGGGGGAAAAATGTATTAACGGAAAAAGTATCCATTTTTCTTGCATTTTGGAATATTTAATATGAAGTTAACCTAATAATGCCTTGATTTAGTGTTGTAATGTTTTGTACACATTCACATTGAATCTAGGGCCCTTTTTAATAAAATTTACTTAAATTGTACCTTATTTAGGGTGTTGTAAAGTTTTTTATTACACTTTCACACTTATCTAGGGTTTTATTAATTAATTGTGGTTAATTATATCTTAATTGACCTTTGAATTCAAATTCAAGCCTCATTAATTGCATTTTTAAAGGATCTATCATGACACCCATTAAGGATATTGCATGATATTTAACTAGGAAAAATTGATGTCCTAAAAATCTGTGCTAGGACCCATTTTCCTTTACTAGTGAATGAGTCCTCCTCCAATAGGACACCCATTTCTTGGCATTTTTGAAATGGGTTTTTGATGTTATTTTATCCCCCCGAAGCATGGTCCTAGGAAATTGTGCTAGGACCCATTCACCTTTAGTGGTGAATGGGTCCTCCTCACTTAGGACACCCCTTTTTGAATTTAATTGTGGTGGGATTTTAATGATCTTCAATCCTAGATGTGATTTCATCTTGGCTTATTTGAATTTCAGGGTTAATCCTTAGATTTAGTATAAATATAAGGTTAGTTCACATAGTTTCATCTAAGCAAAAAACAAAAAGCCTAAAAAAAATCATCTGACTTCAATAGATCAAGAGCAAGAGCATTAGATAACACTTCAAGAGCATTTCAAAGATATTAAAAGGTAGATTATCAATGTTTTATTGCAGCAATTCAAGATTACAGTATCATGTCAAAGGCATAGTGCATTCAAGCATGTTGTTGAGCTAGATTGTTGATGTAGCATTGAAGATCTATTTGCAAGCATTGCTTCACATCTAATTTGAGATCAAGATATACATTATATATGGCGACTTCAAGTTAGTTTGAAGATTTACATTCCAAGACACATTCCAAGGTATTATCATTTCATGTTACATGTTTCATGCTTCAATTTGATTATTTCATCACAAGGTTTGATTACCTAAAAGGGGTTTGACCGAGGCAAACCCCTATCCTCTAACAATCAACAAGTTTTTCTTCCCTTTGATGTGTGTTTGCAGGTTTCTAGGTTGAAGATCAAGTGGAGAACAATATTGAAGAAAAATTTTCAAAGTTGTCAAGTTGCAATGTTGTCACCTACATTGCAATAATATGAAAATAAGGCTACAAAATCTATTTCAGGATTTTGGGAGCTGATCACCAAGGAGTCAAGAGTGTAGATCTTGAGGAACATAACTCAGATCTCATTTTTCATAAGCCCTAATAGGGACCCATTCACTACTAAAGGCGAATGAGTCCTCTATGACCTAAAAACAACAAGTTTTTCTCTAAGGTACATATCATTTTATCCTCTCAAAACTCCCCTTATTGTTGCTATAATAGTTAGGATTGATTTTTTATTACTATTTGCATTATATCATACACAAATTACATGTTTAGGGTGACAATTAGTGGTCTATCATTTTGATCAAATCATTTTGGTAAACCCTATTTTCCCCCTAAACAATATCAATAAGTTTTTCCTCTATTTCCTTATGCATTTTCTCAAATTAATCCTAATCTCTTCTTCCCATTAGAAGTGTGACCCTTCATTTTTTTCTAATTTCTTTGCTATGTACTTGGGCCAATATATCCTTGTCAACATTAGATAGGGAGAATCCAATTTTCTCCACATCATCTGATTTGAGCTTCTCTTCCCATACGTTGGCCTCTCTACTTCTCTCCATTAAGAGTCTCCACACATCATTAGGAACCTTCATCTTGATGAAATCCATGTCTACTTCAACAAGCACAATGTATTTGATGATTTCCTCTAGTATGGTGACTTTATTATCTTCATTTCCTTTTTGTATAAGTCAGTTGTTTCTTCCAATATATCATGATGCAACATACCTTTAAATAATGAGTCCAACTTCATTGGACTGAGTGGTCTTTTTAGAGATTCTTCTTCTTCTTTTTCTTTTTCTTCTTTGGTTCTATCGTGTTTGATTTATTTTTCTTCCTTTCCTTCACCTACTTATGCATATGTATTCAAAATACTTCCTTTTCCTTCTCAACTTCTTCTTCATTTGAAGTATCAAAAATTTATGTTCTTTTTTTCTTTGAAACAACACTACTTCTTTTTAGGATCAACGAGGAATGTTCATCCTCTTCTTCTTCTTCAGATTGTACACTCAATTTCTTTTCTCTCTTAGCTTTCTCTTTTATTCTTTTTGATGTAGTGGTAGTTTTCTTTCTCTTTCCATGCCTTGTGGCCTCCTCCACTTGAGGTTCTATTACCAGAGCACTAGTCTCCATTCTCTTGGTTCTACTAGAGGTAGAAACTGATCTAGAGGGTTGTTGAATACTAGGGGGAATGGTGGAAGTAGTTCTTCTAGATCTTCTAGGTCTAGTAGTCCCACTTGCTATATTTTTTTCTCCCTCTACTTTTTCTCTTAACACTCGTACTTTATCTTTTGTGATTCCTCTGTCCTTGATATGTTCATGTACCATTTTTGACACCATTTTTATTCCAAGCTCTTTTATCTCCATATGCACTTTCAAGGATTTATCCTTATATGTTCCATGTCTTTCTTGTGTAGGGTCCTTAGGACTCTTGAATAATATACCAACATAACCATCCACTTCATTTTCATCGATCTCATATCCAACTAGTTAAACCTAGACTTTTTTGGGCTCCATAGCTTCAATAATACATTCATCAATTTTGATCAAAATGTGATATCATCTCGATATTTTCCACCATAGAATTAGGGATCCTGTCCTATTCACGAATTTTCTTCTAAAATACTACAAAGAATGTAGTAAGTGCTGCATCTTGAGCTTTCATATCACCAATTTTGTGTAGATGCTCAAAGATTTGATGGGATAAATGCTTGTTTTTACTCCATATAACATTTCTTCTTCCTAGAAGCTCCCTCATAAAATAGAACAAACAAACTACCAAAGAACAAAATTTGAAGGGGTATTTCTTATTTTTAGTTTTCTTCAAGTTGTCAAAAGTAATTTTTGGAGAAACTCACACAAATCATAGTCATTTCCCTTTTCCACCATTTCATGGGCTACATGAATTGTTGTAGTTGACATAGAATTTTCTTTGTTGGTGTCATATATCTTATATCCTATGACCATAGTTGCATAACTTACTATAGGATTTCATAAAGTGTTCACAATGAGAGCCCTTTGATCAAATGTGGCTCTAGTTAATTCAATCACACCCTTGTTCTTTATATATTTTAGCACAGGTATAGGTTCAGTGACACAAAGTCTAGTAATCTCCTTTATGAATTCCTTAGATATCAGGACAAGCATTCCATTCCATAAGAATTTTTCATGCACTCTACTTAATTCCATTCTCACATAATTAAGTTTTTCATCATAGAAGAAACATGGAAATCACTGTCAGAAATTGAATTTTTCTTCTTCACTAGGTTTTCATATTCAAGTTTGATGTTAAAATCATCTCTATTCAATTGATCTGTCCACAGGTCTGTAAGTTTTGTATGGTTATATTCTTCCATTTTCTCCTGGATGTATGCCATAATGTCCTCTATGGGAAAAACCCTATACAAAATACTTGAAAAAGATCCAAGTAGGTCATTTTCAAACACTTTCATGAGGCATGTCTTGAATTTTGGTTGGGGTTTCTCACTCACATTTACTACTATAGGTGTTTCCATCTCTATTGAATTAAAATTCTTCAAAAAAAAATTTATATTTTAGCTTTGGACAATGGTAAATACCTTTTCCTTTCTCAACATGAATTAGGGTTTGGATGCTTTGCTTCACAAATCACCTTTGAACTATTCAATTCGCTTCAATTTGTACTACTCACTTCAAATGCATAAAAGTGAATGAAATAAAAATATGATAGTATATAATCCTTTTTATTCTACCCTAATCTTCATTTAATACATTGAACAATAAAGTTGGTAAAACCTACTTTGCGTAATAGTAAACCCTTTGCATGGCTTGCACTAAAACAATGGATCCTAACAAGTGATAGGTTACAAAAGTTGGGATTTGCAGATCCTTTCAAGTGTGTCTTGTGTCAAGAGGAGTTTGAAATGGTGGATCCCTTATTTTTCAATTGTAAGATATCCCAAGAGTGTTGGAATTTCATTAAAACAAAATTACATATTTCATTTCCAATGCCTAGCTCTTTATGGGATGTGTTCTCAAGTTGATCGGTCCTCTATAAAACATCTCTATATGCTTGCATTTGGAGAGTTACACCTGCAATAGTTATTTGGTGTATTTGGTGGGAACACAATAGGAGGATATTTAGAAATTGAAATCATTCTCTACAACAAATTCAATTCAAAATGTAAAAGCATATCTCAAAGGTCATCAATTCATATGTTTGTAATAATAAGAATGTCTCCTCTATGTTTAACAATTGGGATAATTGGATTTTGAATATTTGGGAGTACATTTCATTACCTTTTATAGGAGCACAACAGAGTGTGACTAAGGGAAAGATTGATAGATCTAAGGTTCATTGGATACCTCCTCTTTCAGGTTTCTTTAAACTTAATTTTGATGGGGCCTCGAGAGGAAATCTAGGTCTATCAGGGGCAGACATGTGTGTTTATGATTACAGTCATTCATTACTGGCAGAAAAATTAGTGAAGCTGACAAGCGACAAAAATAATGTAGTAGAGGAAAAGGAACTTCTTCAGAGTCTACAATTAGCAAAGGCTTTGGGGTTAACTAATTTTCATATTGAAGGGGATTCTTTGATTATCATTATTCTTGTAAAGAAAAAAATATTCTTAATTGAAAGCTTCATTAAATTCTCTAGAGCGATTGGTTGACAATGGATTTTTTTTATAATATTAAAGTATCACATGTGTATTGGGAAGGTAATAAAAGAGAAAACAAACTTGCAAGTTTGGGTAGTGATGGTCAAGAATTCACATTTTTGGGTGATAGGGATAATGCAAAGGATTTTCTAATTTTACTAAATTTGGTTGAATTAGAGCAAGCTCCAAATAGGGTTACCTCATCATAATTACTTATTTTTGTGGTAGGTGATTTAAAATTTATGGGAAATGATGTGCCTTCAAGAAATAATATTAGCAGATTGATCTTTATGGCTAATGATGTTCCTTCAAGAAAGAATGTTAGCAGATTGGTCTCTTATATCCTAGCTAGATAGATTTGGATATTACCAATTTGATGGAGGTCAAACCTAAAGTAATATATGGTATCCAAAAAGAATAATTGGAATAATGGAGGAGGAGGGAAATATTTTAAATCTAGTCTGCCAATTTGAATGTGCTCAACTTCAAAGTTGGAGGATTGCTAAAGTGAACAACCTTTTGTCGAGCAAGTGATAACAAGGGTTTCCATTAAAACCAAATTTGGTGATAGGAGGAAGTGATTCATACATAAGCAATTGGCAGTGATGGGGAGCAATTTTTTGATACTAATCATGTTTGTTGCTTTTGTAGGTACAATATTTTATTAATGGCATAGACTAAATGTGTGTGAAAGCATAAAATCTCTAGTGATCTAAGCAAGACTAGCCTAATATTGTTTAAGTAGTATGGGGATTAAAGAAGAATAAATTTATCTGTAATATGTTTAGTGCTTAGGTCATTGCTAATTTTGGCAAAGGATAATTTGTTTGATCCAGGTGTAATTCCCTATCTTAGCATCTAACATATTCATTATGAAAATGAATGGAAATATCTCATGTCATGTGCCAAAGAATATTTCATATGGTTGGGAAGGAGAAAATGGGATAGTAATAATTTTAGGGCATGGTTTTCTATGATTAATGCATGTGAAAATGCATTTATTCATTTTCATCAAGGTTTTTGCATACAATGCATTTTCTTTGGAAAATAGATATCTTCAAGGAGTTCTGAGGGCTACCTCTATGTTGTAGTAAATTTCATCCCCTTGTGATTGTTTCAACCAAAGAACGTGCAAGGCTTCTTACAAGATGTAGATAGAGTATGTGCTATAGAACTACAGAGCACTAATCTCAGTTAATGATTGGGAATTACCATTTTTAGAAGAAATTGATGAGATGGAGTTCTAGCTGGTGTTTAAAGGGGACTATCATCAGTTCAAGAAGGTTGTGAAGTGTTTAATTAGGAAAGAAATCTTGAACCTAAAACTAATAGGTTAATTTTCCCTACCCAACTTCTTTCTATCTTCATTTCCAATTTTCTCAACCTACTGCAAAGCTTTAGGGTTGTTGAATACATTACAAAGAAAGTGGTAAAAGAAGCATATCTCCTAAACAACACTTTTTTGAGAGCATGCTAGAGCTATTAATTTTGGAAGGGGAAGGGTTATGTAGGGAGGCATTTTCCTAGGAATTTCCTTTCAGGAAGGCCCTCTTTCAAGGCAATATATATTGAAATTAAGAAGACCTTGGCAACAAAAAAAAAAAATTATGTTGTTGGAGCTGAAAATATTTGCAGGGAAGATTGAATTTGAGTTGGTTGAGAGGATACGGGTCTTGTTCAATGCAATTCTTGTTCTATTCACCCACAAACATGAACTACCAGAAGCTTCCATTCTAGTGGAAAACATTCTACAGGATGGACCAAAAGAAGGTGCTCCTAAGGGGTTTGATAATCAAATTATTGTGCCACAAAGGGATGTCGTACAAGTTGGTGCTTGACAATACTTTGGGCAAGGAGATGGTAGCAATATGGACCTAAACTTGAACATAATGCCTCCTATGCAACTTGTCACAGGTGATCTTGAAGAACACCAAGATGAGAATGAGATAGTAGGCAACCAAATGGAAGAATAGTAAATTATAGTACTTTTTTTGGTAAAATATGGGCTCTAAAGTTGGAAATTTTTAGTTTTAGTTACTAAGGTGATATAAGGAATAGTATTTGTGTAATGTAATGATTTTGGAAAAGGAACATGGTGATGTCATGTATTTTTTGGGAGTCATGGGATAAAAATAGAAATTTCTATGGTATTGTATGGGCTAAATATGAGGGTTATAAGCTAAATCTGGATAATGAGAGCCAAATCATCTTATTATATACTTTTGTACATATTTATTAATATATTAATATATATAGGCCTCCTGCCTCTTACTTTAAAAAACCCTAAATCACCTCGTAAATATTTACAATTGCAAATTTTCTTCCAGAGTTTTCTCCAAAAGTTCCATACTATCCATCTCCATCTCATATCTTTGTTCCAAGCCATGACACCTTATATCAACATGGGGTTATGTGATTTTTATTAATTGCTCTCCTTAAGCCAATGCCTAGGTTCAATTCCCAAAGGAATTATCTGCATTGGAAGGTGGTACAAATTCATTTGTAATATCTAATTCTTCCTTGTTCTTAGGCTCCTCTTTCTTTCTCCAAATATTTTCCATTTCCTTCTTTACTTCATATAGATCAATCTTTTTAATTGGTTCATTTCTCTTTACTAGATTATCCTTTCTTGAAGTTCTTCTTTTGTAGAATCTAGCAATATGTCCTAGTCTATTGTAGTTGTTACATATTAAATTTCTCTAACCATTATTCCTTTCATTCTTTCAAAATATACATTGATTAGCCTTGTTTCCAAATACATAGCATCTATGGTAGTAACATTGAAAGATTGAATCATTCTACAATTGTTATATGCATTCATCATTTGACTTCTACATTCATTTTCTCTATGTCCAAACTTCTAACATGTAAAGCATTGAGCAATAAAGTATGGAACATTCTAACTCATTTTGCTTCTATATTCCATTGCTCTATGTCTAAATTTATTGCAATAGTAAAAAATACCATTGAAATATGGGTACCTTTGATCAGTTGGTTGTTTGATGGGGGGTCTTCTAGCATTATTTATTTAATTCTAAAACTTTCCATTGCTCTTTTTGTCTTCATTCTTCTCTAGTTCATTGATCTTCTCTATTTTTTGAGCTTTCTCCTTTTTCAAGTCCCAAATCACCTTTCTCTTTGGATGCTTTTTGACCTACAATTTTTTTAACACTCGAAATATTGAGAGGGGGGGTGAATTAGTATTCCACTAAACCATTTTAATACTAACCATCCAATTACTGGTCAAAATGTATTTAAATGCAATGATGAATACAAAATTGAAACATACAAAAAATCACATGACAAAAGAACACCAAGATTTTTACATGGAAAACTAAAAATGGGAAAAACCATGGTGAGGGATAGCTCACAATATATTATATCCAGATATAGTATATTATAGAAATTCTCACTATAGGTGGAATCACTATCTAGTGGACTCACTTTCCATAGAAAATAATATAGAAGAAGAAATGGGTGGCTCATAGCCTTTTGAATAGTTACAAGCACATCTACAATATGCAGGGATATAGTTCAAATGTAGTACAAAACAATCTTTTCACTAATCTAAATCAATGCTCTACTTTGCTCTATATTCACATACTTTGCAATACAATTCACTCAATTTTGATCAAGTATGTATGTCAATTTTTGCACATTACTTGCACCATTATCCTTTATTTATTTCTCTAAAACATTGAAATCAGAACATTATTTATATCCACATTAGGTGTAACTTCAATTAGGTCAGCTTAATTAGAAGTAACACACAAAATTGAACTTGTCGTCCTTAAAAAATTTCATCCACATTTCACTCCTTAATCTGAAAAATTCAATTCACCTTATGAAAGGTTAGGATAGATCTATGAAAGATCTTACATAGGATAGAGACACTTATTTATCCTTTTCTTAACATCAAAACGTGTTAGGTAAGCCTCAAATAAGACCTAAACACAAGACTTCCATTTATTTTACACAATTTTTCAAACCTTTGACCCAACACTCGATCTTAATTTGAATTCCCACTCAATCAACATCAAAAATATTATCTTCAACATTATAAAATAAAATAATTATCTGTGAAGGAATGCAAAATCTCCCACACCAACACTGTGTACAAAAAATAGCTACAACGTACAAGACTAAACTCTGTCAACCATATCTTCCTGAATACTTCACCAAACCACATTTACTCTTGGATTTAGACACATTTGATGATCATTAAAATACTATTATAATCATGAAATGAAATCTCACTTTACAGTGGAGTGCAAACCAAAAAACTAACACACTGAACCCCTATACTGGAAGATTTGACACTTAAACATTCCTCTTTGTAGCTATACTTTTTGGACCAACTTATCCTGTACAAAAGTCTTCAAAAATGCTTCCAATTCATGCTAGAATGATCCACAACAATGTTGAAATCAATGAAAACACTAGATCATACAAAATGTACATATCATGCTCATGTTTCCAAAAAAAATCATCAATGAAAAACTTCAACATCACTTCCCACAATCTCCTCCTTTGTCATTGGTGGCAACATGCATATCAAAAACATTCTCCAAAATATTTCATTCCCAAATAACTTACCCAATATCTTTCCAAGTGTTTCTCCAAGTATCTCTCCCCCTTTTCCATATCTTTTCATTCCAAAAAAACTTCAATACTTTTCAAGTATCTCTAAATATCTATCCCCAAGTAGCTTTCTTGAATATCTCCCCCTTTGACATCAATGGAAAAGGGTGTGCAAAAAAACATCAAAAAGTGTATACTCCCCCTTAGACGTATCAATAGATATGACTAGAAGAGTGTGCTAACTCCCCTTGGGAAGTTAACCAAAAAATCCTATACCATCCGCATATTTGCACAAGAATCTAAAAATTTAAAAATGCATAAAAGTGAAATAGTCAACCTAAAGATGTTAACCCTTGAAGCTTTTGCAAGGCAACTTTCCAAGTGGATCTACTTTCTTCCCACTATTTCTTTTCTACTATAATTATTTTGTATTGTGACTCAAGCTTCACCAAGATCTCCTTTCCTTCTTCTGAATTACAAGGAGTATGATTTATCTCTGAAATCCTATTTGTACTGGTAAGGGCACTTGAGGTAAGTATATGCTTTATCTTCACCAAGTCCCTAAGCTTCTCAAAATTTTTGATTATCTCTTCCTTGTGGTTTTGTAGAGTAAAGTACTCTTCATGTAGGTTCACTAAGTTAGTCTAGGTTTGATAATTTATATCTTGTACTGGATCATAGGTGTTAGGTGCATTACTTATTTGTGTTTCAATTTCATTCATAGCATCCTTTATACTTTGGGTGGCATCTAACCACTTCATACAATATAGAAATAGGGTCTTTACTTCCTCTTCACAGGAATGTACATACTTTATACTTTCTTCTTTCTTTTGTGTAGATGCACACTTCTTTATAAAATCCAATAACT
Source organism: Sequoia sempervirens (assembly GCA_007258455.2). NCBI lineage: Eukaryota > Viridiplantae > Streptophyta > Pinopsida > Cupressales > Cupressaceae > Sequoia > Sequoia sempervirens. The sequence continues at coordinate 77,910,005 of VDFB02109042.1, read as the reverse complement.
TCTTTTCTATAAGCCATACTTCAACTTATGTTTCAACTTGTTCTCTTAGTCTAGAGTCATATTATTTCAATTTCTCCATTGGTGCTATCTCTTGTACTATCTTTATAGATTCATTGATCTCATGCTTATGTTGAGCATCATCAATATAGATATATGCTTCCGTATTTGGTTTTGGGGCACTGAGGTCAACATTCAAATCTTCTTTAGAGGGTACATTGGTGCTAATTCCCTTTTCCCTTTTAGCTTTTTTCTTGATTCTCCTTGCAATTTTCTTTTCTCCTACCCTAATGATATGGACTACCGGAGGGGATTTATCCCTTATCAGAGGACAACTTATGGAATTCCAATTTTTATCAGGTAGAGATGCAATAATTGATCTCCTAGAGCTACCATAGGATTCTTCTACACTCATATCAACCCTCACTCTTTCTATAGTTGTCCTAAATTTTTCCTTTAAGATGCGAAGCTCTTTGGCATATGATTCTACCTCAACATCAACTTGTTTCTTCATCTATGATTTCTTATTTTTGGTAAACTTCCACTGTCTTTTCTTTCTAATTTCCATACCTTGGTCTATTGGGATCCTTAGGACTATTCAACAATACTTTAGCACAACTAGTAGCTAGATCTTTTTATACTTCATAGCCAAGCTCTGGAACCCAAATAGTTTTAGGTTTAACTACTTCCATTATACAATAATCAATAGAGACCAAAGAGGTAATGTCATTTATGTATTTCATTAGAACATCTCTCATAATTCTCTATCTCATTCTCATTCTTCTTTGAAACATTACAAATAATGCTACAAGGGCATCACCTTGAGCATGCATATCTCCAAGATTACTCATATAGTCTCTTATCTAGTGTACAACAAGATTTTCATTCGACCAATTAACCTTTTCATTTTTTTAGAACTTCATTCATAAAGTAGAAAACCAAACATATCACCAATGTTCCATACCTGAATACATGCTTCTTATTCTTAATTTCCTACAGGTTCTCCGTCAATTGTTGTCAAAGAAACTCATAGAGGTCATACTCAACATTGTTATCAATCATATCCAGTGCCACATGAATTGTGGTGGTAAAGACTGAGTCATCTGTATAATGTTGTGTCCAATTACCATAGCTACATATCTAATTGTTGGACTACTTGTAGGGTTTATTGTAGCATCCACTTTCTCCATTATTTCTTTTTTTTTGGTGGATTTTTAAATTGGAACTGGTTTAGTGGACCATAAACTAGTGACTTCTCTAATGACTTCCTTGGTAATCATGTGAGGTCCATCAATCCACATAAATTGATCGTGAATTCTACTTAAGGCCACTCTAGTGCATTTCTCTTCATAGTTGAAGTTTGGAAACCAATGCCACACATCTAATTTCTTCTCATTTGGGATAATGTACTCTAGTTTTAAGGTTTGATCATCTCCAACTAACTCATCAACCCATAGATTCAATAAATTTTTGGAGGAGTGTTCTTCCATATTCTCATGAATGTAAGCTTTAATATCTTCAATAGGAAAAACCCCAAGAGGTATGTGAAAAAATGCACCTAAGGGATCACCTTCATAAATTTTGGTGAAATATCTTCTAAATTTGGGTTGCAATATTTGGGAAACATCTATGACTTCTAGTGTCACCATTGCATTCAAATTTCTTTTAAATTTCAAAAAATTAGAATGTGCAAGGATTGCTAAATACCTTTTTCTCTACTCGTCAAACTAAGGTTTTGAAATTATGCAACTTGGAGACACTTCAGACTCTTCAACTCCACTTCTTTCCCCTCTACTCTCCTTTGAATGCATTCAATGAAATAAATTCATCTTGTCAAATATGTTTTAACTCTCCAATTTAACTTAATTCTGTAATAAATGTGGCCAACCATGAAGCTGGTAGTCCTAAAAACTATATGTATAGTCATCTTGTCAAGTTCTACAAAATTCTACATTATTATATTTATATCCACAATTTTCTTCAATAGATCATGCTTTCCATTCTTTGCGATATATCTGTAATGATGGAATTTGTATGCCCTTCTTGGAGATGGTACAACTTCTCACTTAATTTGGGAATGGTTAACATTAAAATGGACCTAATTTGTCCTTGATCTAGTGTTGTAATTTGTTTTCTACATTCACATTTCATTTAGGGCCCTTTTATGCTAAATAAACCTAGTTTTTCCTTAATTTAATGTTGTAAAGTGTATTTATTTGCACCTCCACATTAAGTTTTGGGCCCTTGTAAACTAAATGGACTTAATTATGCCTTATTTAAGGTGTTTTAAAGTGTATCCTAACACCTTCACACTAATCTAGGGTGTCAATAAATAATTAGGCTTCTTTATGCCTTATTTGGCTTTATTTTGCATCCACAAGCCTTAATTAATGCATCTTTCTAAGGATAATCCTGACATAAACCAACATCCAATCATAATTCAAGTGTTTTTAGGTTGTTTGGCCCATATTTAGTGATTAGGGACTCATACAACACCTTGGTCATATGAGTCCCACCTAGGTTTTTGGGCCCTTATCTTGATTTTACATCATTCTAAGAATTTTTGAAATTATGTCCCATAGTTAAGCCTAATGGGACTCATGCCCCACTTCTAGCATATGAGTCCTGTGTGACCCAAAATTAAATTTAATTCAAATTCTCAGTACTCCTCCTAGATCTGGTTTCACCTTGTAGTGTTGTAATTTTAGGAAATTTGACATAAGGGTATGTGCAGGATCATCATGGAAAAAATAGGCCCTTAAGTGGCAAAAAAATCAGAAAAATCAGAGTTAGGCAACTTGACATAAAAATTTGAATAAGTTATCTATATTATTTTAAAAATATGTAAGAATAGAATCTATATCAAATTGAATGTAGTTTCTAAACTACTAGGTTTGTTTAAAAAATCTATTTGGTGAAAATTTAAAATTTCAATGCAGTACTTAAATTTCAAGGAAAAATAAGTAGTTGTTTGTCGACCACCCTAACCACACTAAAATGATAATATTTTTTATAATATTTTAGATATAAGTAGAGGAATCATGTCCCGATGTGATGCATATTTTTTTGTAATTTTTTTCCAAGTAAATAATTAATTATGAATTTTTTATTACAACTTTTAAAAAATATAAAAAACTTGTATGTCTAAACACCTTAACTTGGTCAAAACTTCATGAAATTCAATTTTTCTTTTTTAAATCCTATAGTATGCGAAGCATAGAATGTGACGCATGTTTTGGATTCAAAAATGTGATACCGTTTAAAAGCTATAGATGTTTTTCAATCAGTCTATCAATTAGGACTTTAGTCGTAATTTGAATAGAAAATAAATAATAATTACTTATTAAATTCAAAGTAAAGCATAATTCATATTGGTGGAAAGTTGAGAATCTCCTTTAAAAACCCTTTTTGTTTCATCAATTTTTGGTAAAAAAAATTTGCCAACCAAATACCCATATTGCCACTTTTTGGCCCATCATGATCCTGCACATACCCATAAACAAGTATAAATACAAGGTTATTTCACTTATTTTCACCCAAGACTTTCAAGAGAGCATTCCTAATAGCAAGTTTATGATTCCAAGACTTTACAAGAGTGTCAAGAGGGCTTTCAAGAGAATTTCTAAGGCATTCAAAGGTAGAATTATTCATCAATTATTGCACCAATTCAAGATCCATCATCATGTCAAGATCATCAAGCATCAAGCATGTTGTTGAGCTAGTGTTGTGATGTAGCATCCTAGATCTATTTGCAAGAATTATTTCATATCAAAGTTCAAGATCAAGATCTACATTCTACATGGCCACTTCATGTTATATTTTTGATTTACATCTCAAGACATATTTCAAGGTATCATTGTGCATGTTTCATATTTCATGTTTCATGTTCATATTCATTGTTTCATCACAAGGTTTAATTACCTAAATGGGGTTTGACCAAGGCAAACCCCTATTCCGTAACAATCAACAAGTTTCTCTTCTCTTTGGTGTGAGATTGTAGATCTAGGTGTCTCACAGCTTGAAGATCCTTTGATGATTAGGTTTCAAGGTTGAAGAAATTCATCAAGTCATCAAAAGGTTGTCATCTTCACTAAAAGTCACCTACATGTTGCAAATTAGGGTTTCAGATCCAGAAAAAAAGTGTGAAAGGAAGAGAAGAGATAGGAGAGTTGAATCAGGCCTTAACCCTCTAAAAAATCTAAGTGGGACTAATATGCCACTTGTGGTATATGAGTCCTAGTACAAGGATTTTTCCAAATTTCAGTTGTTTAAAATAATACACTATCAAATTCCAGTTTTGGCACATAGACCTTAGTCTTGGACTAAATTCCCTAGACTGGCGTATGAGTCCTAGTGAGAATTAATCAAGAATTTTTTAGGGTTTTGGAGCTTCTTTTGATCACATATTTCCTCCAAGTGCACCTCTGTTCATTCTTAGTTTATCTTTCTATACTTTAGTTTTATTTCCTAAGTCATTTAGCTAGGTTTTGCATGGTACTTTGCATGACTCATTCATCTCTTGTCTTTCCAAGCCCTAGCTTGGTGGTGAACCCCCTTTTAGATTTTGATCAGACCCTAGGACAACCCTATTGCAAGATCTCTTTCTCCTCTGCATACTTTAGATTGAGATCTCTAGGGTTTTCCTTGAATGATTGTGGGAGAAAAGTGTTGTTCTATGTCCTAAACCATAAAGCAACCATTTTTCCACCTTAACAATATCTTCATTCCAAGCCATGAAACCTCATATAGGCAAGGGGGTTATTTAATTTTCTATTACTACTCCCCCTAAGCCAATGTCTAGGTTCAATTCCCAAAGGAATTATCTACACCAGAAGCTGGTACAGATTCATTTGTAGTCTTTGATTCTTCCTTGTTTTCAGGCTCCTCTTTCTTTCTCTATATCCTTTCCATTTCCTTTACTTCTTTTGGATCAATCTTTTTTACTTGTTCATTTTTTTATATCAGATCATCCTTGTATTTTTACTTTTTCAAAATTTAGCAATATGTCCAGGCCTACTGCAGTTGTTGCATCTAACATTTATTTGAACATTGTTCCTTCCATTCATTCTTTAAGCATTTGGTTGTCAAATAAGGGGTTTTCTAGAATTTATTCATGGTGTTGGAATTGTAAAAATCTAATGATTCTACATATTTTTCATCCCCCTAAGTTTCCATTTGAGTTGTCATCGTGTGCACAGGGGCCATCCATCGTGACATTTTGTTTTCATTTTCCTATATTTATCCCAAAATCCATCGGGTCATGCATTTTCCATATTGCAGTTCCTATCGGCGTAAGCTCATAACTGTCTCCCCGACCCACAGTTCATTTTTGCTAACATATGTTTGCTGCAGGCATATTGGCATGACAATATCTGGGTCTCCTCGATCTATCTTTCTAATAAACATCTATGTTGCCTATCGACAAGATGTTTCTGCTGTCACAGCGATCAATATCCATCTCCAGGCACCTATCAGTGAGATATTCACATTATTTTGGTGACAAAAAAGAATCATATCGGCATAAGTTGTACCATCAGAATGATGTCTTAGCGAACTCATTATGTCTCCCCGACCGGCAACATATAGAGGCATCAGTGAGAGTTTTTCCTTCGATGAAGGGTCTTGGCGAAGTTACAATGTCACACCGACCGACGGTGGAGGGATTTTCATCAGTAAGAGTTAATGGCTTTAGTGAAAGTTCATAGAAAATTCAAAGGGGTCTCACTGACCAACATAAAATCGACACATGGGGAGATACATCGGTAGGAGTTAATACATTTGGGTGAGGTCCTTACAAAGTCTTTTTGTCTTGCCGACCGATGAAATAAGAGTATACATTTCGGTAAGAGTAAGCGATATCGGCGTGAGGTCTCGGCGAGTGACCTCCAGTCTTGCTGATGGAACACAAAGGGGGACCTTGTTGGCATAGGATCTGACTTGTCTCAACGACACACAAGATGGACGATGAATTTTGGTATGACATAGTGTGCTTTATGAAAGGTCTCCCTGAGAGTGATATGTCACAATGACAGGTTTGATCATGGGGGCTCTCGGAAAAACAAAGACTTGTCTACATGATGTCTCCTCGATATCACAGGGTTACAGTGAAACAAAATAGGACAAGAGGATACTTCATGACTTTGGTGTAACAAATAGAATGCTACATCGACATGCAAGAGGCAGAAGGATGCATATCGATGAAACATAAAGAGATCTAAACGACATCTCCCTGACTCAGATAAGTCATGGCGAAAGCGAATAAAACACGGGGTGACTGTAGCATTTTAATTTCCTTTGGCATAACTATCTGGGTGTCTCAGCGAACGATTAATGAAAACTCAAACTCTATGGCTGACATGATTTGAGTGTGAATTTTGTGGAGAGCCAACATGGGATTTGAATATGATATGTTTTTCTGATGCTGGTGTATAAATAGGCATTTTGTAATTGTAAAAGGATCATCAGCTATTATCTATTCGATATATAGTAGGAAAATTAGATGGATACAATACAATAAAATTATCAGATTAGAGACTATTATTGCATGATTTCAGAATGGAGGTATTTATGAAAATCAGTTGATGTTGCTACATTTTTCTAGTGTCAATTGTCTATTGAATTCAATGAAAATATTGCTAAGTTGTCTCCAAGATTGATGCTTTCTGGTTGTTTAAATTGACATAACAAGTTTATGTTCAATTTATCAATGCACACTTGATGTATCTGTGTGATTAATCAAATGGTTCTTTCAAGCAAAGGTTAAATCCTTTTTGTTGATCACAGTGATCAGAGAGATTCATCTAGATTATTAAAGTAGAGCTTAGTAGTTACGAAATTGCATGTTTATACAAGTTGTAAACAAAATATATGCCAGATAATTTGAGTTTTCTCTAGAGAAGTGTTTCTCATCTTGATCTCATTTGACTCTGCATATCAAACAAGGCACTGGTCTCTGCACTTCATCATTTTGAACTCATTCAGTTTCTTTATATCTGTTAATTAAGCATTTTAGGATTTAGATAAGAAGATTGCTATTGCTATCAAGTTTGATTTCATTTGTTCACTTCCATCTGCCATTGTGGAAAAATCACTAAATGAAATATAATCATAAGTACATAAAGTCTGCTTCATTCAGAAAGGTATGCTTGCTTAGGTTTAGTAGCACTTGAAGAGTAGAAGGTTGAGTTCACTTGACCTTGTTTGTTACCCTGAAACGTGTCAAGAGATTGGTAGCCCCTTGAGGCATCTTGCCTATGTTTTTTAGAGCTAACAAATTGGTGACTCTACTGGGGATACATTTAGAATCAAGGCCTTAATCATAGAGTCGGGAACTTTATACAGACTCCGTTGGGACTAAGATACATCAAGTATTTTCTCACTTTTGACAAAAGTGAGTGGCGACACTGACATAATTTTGCAGCTGTTCAAACATGAATGGAAGATCTCAATACAAGGGAGGTCACACTAGAGCTCCTACTGGTAGCAGTAAGTGGACACACAAAGATGACAAGGTTGATAAGGGAAAAGGGATAATTGAAGACATGTGCCTAACAGGTAAAGATAAAGCATCAAGAGCGCATTGTGAAACATGTGATCGCTATGATACATGGAAAAATGATTCAAGTGTAGAGCCTTGTACTCCAAAAGATCAAAGGAATCCTTTCTCTTCTCTTGATCCTTAGAAACAAGCTAAGTTTCAAGCTGCATTTGAGGCTAAAAGAATCAAAATTCAACAGGAATATGGTCAAAAGATGGAAGGTAACCAAAATGTGTTCATTGATCATGAGCTTCTTGAGGAAGTAAAAGCACAGTTTGAATTACAGAGGAAGGATTAAGAGGAACTGAAGGCTGAATTAGAGAAAGCCCAAATCACTATTTAGACTACCGGTTGTCCTCCAAATTATGTACCACCTCATAATCAAGGTAATCATGGTGCAGGGCCATTTGATCCACCAGTGTCTCCTCACTATCAGACAGGGAATTACCACAAGCATCCAAATCATCCACCTCGTATTCCCACACAGCATATAAATATGCATCCACCTCTTGGTCAGCATTACATCCCACAACATAATGCACAATACAATAATCCCATGCACCAATATCAGTATCCACCAAACCCTCCCCTTCACCAGCATACCACAATGATCAGACAATTTGATTTAGTAGGTTTTCAGTTATACCCTTACCATATGGATAGCAGTTGGAGGGGTATGGTGCCCAAATTTATGGGGAGTAATGCAATTACTGCTAAAGAGCACTTAAGGAGTTTCAACATTTTCATCCAAGAAATTGATGTGCCATATGAAGATTTACACATGAAGCTGTTTATGATGTCACTTATTGAAGATGCTAGGGATTGGTTCAATAGCTTGCCAACATCCTCAATTAATTCTCTTCAAATATTCCAAGACAGATTCCTAGAGCAATATGGGAATCTAAATGCACCATATGTAGCTCTTCATGAATTGATGTGAATTTAGAAAAATCAGAATGACTTAATTTATGATTTCAACCAAAGATTCAACAAGTTGCAGACTAAAGTACCTCTTAAATCAAGGCTGCCAGATTCTGTAGCTTTAATTGTTTATTTGAATTCATTTGATCCTAAAATAGGGTATGAACTGAGAAATATATTCTTGAGAGATTTGTCTGAAGCTTGAAAGACAACACTGACAATTGAAAACAACAAGAAGGTTGCTAGTATAATTAGTAAAAGAGACAACCCTAGGCCCCCTTAGCAAAGCAACAATTATTAGTACAGATAGGAGAACACATACAAAAATTAAAGGTTGAGGTTGCATGACATGCCTTATAATACAGACTGGAAGGATGGAAAACCTAAAAAAGCTAGGCCTAGAAACAAAGAGACTCCTGATCCATTGAGGAAAAAGGGAACCTATATGGTGAGTAACAATTACTTTTGTGAAGCTTGTGATAAGCCACATTCCCTAGACTATTGTGTTGTATCCCAAAGGATGCAAGAAGAGGGAATGTTGACAGAAAACAATGAAGAAGATCACACAGTGTATTTGACTTCAAATACATTTCATCATGTTTAGGAGAGGTATTCATCTTCAGAGGATGCTGATTATGAGTACGATGTTTCAAATTAGAGATACAATGTCCATATGGCTAAACAATAGGTCTTTTCTGATTCTGAAGAAGATTATGTAGAGCCACATTTTGTTGAGGCGCCTGCTCAATGCAGTGTGAGGAGACTTACTTAAGATGAAATAGAGAGAATAACTATTGTTGTGGTTGAGGAAGCAAAGAGTAAATACTGGCTGAGAAATAGAAAAGTAAATGAGATGGAAGGCATTCTTGGGGGGATTTTTATGAAAGATCAGAAGGCAACACAAGGAACTGTGAAGAAGCCAAAACACAAGCAGCATGATAAAAATGAAGAAAATCTTATCCAAAAGGAAAAAGTGAAGGAATTACACAAAGAAATGCAAAAGCCTGACTAGCCTAGTAAAAAAGAAAATGAAGAAAGCAAAGGAGAAATGCCAAAATAGAAGAAAATTGTTAAGGTGGAGGGCTCTTCTTTTGACTTTACTTAGGCGTTATTCTAGGTAAAAATGTCTGTCCCACTACTTGAAATGATGAAAATAAAAGAATATAGGGACACTGTTGTTCAATTGATAACAAATGGAAATAAAAAACTTGTGAATTATGAGAATAGTGTAGCTATTAAAGCAGTCAATAGGTAGGAGAAAGTAAATATCCTAGAGGTATGCTTGGGTGATGTATTAACAACACCCCCTTAAGTGGATCCTTTTTTCAGTACATTGCTTATAAGCAACAAATTGTTCAGGAATTGCATGATAGACTTTGGTGCTGCTATAAATATCATGCTAGTAGGAGTAATGAAGTAGCTTGGCATGTGGGTTGATACATGTAAAAGGAAGTGCTATGCAATGGATAATAGACCTGTTCCTGTGGTAGGCATTATGAGGGGTGTTGAGGTCAAACTAGCTACTTATCCACAGGTGGCTTATAATATAGATATAACAGTGATTGATACTCCTCCTTAGTTCAAGATGCTCTTGTCAAGACAATGGACAACAACTATTGGTGGAAACGTCCAGTTTGATTTATCTTATGCTACAATCCCAGTGAATGGCCAAGAAGTAAAGTTGTATAGGGAACCAAGAATGAACTAGCTTGTTGACTATGTACCACAAGATCAAATCAATTGTTTTTGTGATGTTGACCTTGGAAGTTTTAAGATTGAATTAGCCCAGCCAGAATTAACCAATAGTGATCCAATTGAAAAGCATGTGGCACAAAGCTACAATGAAGTGTGGAAGATGTATTTTGATGGAGCATGCAACCAAGAAGGTAATGGCGCTGGGATTGTTTTTGTTTCACTTGAAGGTATTACATTTAAATATTCATTTTTGTTAGCATTTGAATGTACAAAAAATGTGGCAGAGTATGAAGCCTTGTTGATAGGTTTGAACATAGCTATGAAACATAAAATCAAATTGCTTGCAGTTCTGGGTGATTCTGAGTTGGTTGTTTCACAAATCAAGTCAAAATATGCAACAAAGCACAAAAGATTGAAACACTATAGGAATGTTGTATGGGACACAATTGAGTTGTTTGATGTATTTTCAATTGAGTGGATTTACATATCAAAGAACATAATGGCTGATTTTTTAGCAAATGTGGCATTGAAAAGAGATGATATTACATTGGTTGGGGTATCATAGATTGAGTTCAAGACAAGACCTGCTATTCCTGATAATATTTATAGCTAGCAAGTCTTCAATGATGATACTGACCTTTTGAAGTTTCTCCACTACATAGATCAATATGAAGCTCAAGAAATTGATTTCAATGCTTTTGTTGAAGAAGTGGATGGGAAACAAATAGTGTTTGGAAAGGAGATCTTGCAGCTCAAAATAACTAAGCTTCCTAAGGACTTAGTGGCATTGGAGCAGCTGTATGATGGAAATGATCAGTCTCTCATGCAACAAAGACAGTCAGGAGGGAAGATATTGAAGAAATCAATTTGGGGACTGAGATAGCACCAAGAAAAGTGTACATAGGAAAGAAGATAAGCCCTACAATTAGAAGGATGCTAATAGAGTTGTTGAGGAAATATAAACATGTGTTTTCTTGGTCTTATGAAGATCTGAAGGCATACAGGGAAGATTAGTTTCAGCATGAAATACCATTGAAGCCAGATGCTAAACCATTCAGATAGAAGGAAAGTCCTATAAATCTAACACTAGAGCCTAAAATGCAAGAAGAATTGGAGAAACTTAGAGATGGAGGAATCATTAAACCAATCAGGCACTCAACGTGGGTCTCAAATCTGGTCCCTGTGAGGAAGAAAAATTGAGACATCAGATTATGTGTCGACTTTAGAAATTTGAATATGGAATCTCTCAAGGACAATTATCCTCTACCCAATATAGAGGCTATATTGCATAAGGTGACAGGGTGTGAGTTGTTGTCTATGATGGATGGATTTTCAGGGTATAATCAGGTTAAAGTCAAAGAATCTGAGCAATATAAGACAACATTTACAACTCCTTGGGGAACATATGCATACATAAGAATGCCATTTGGTCTCACCAATGCAGGAGCGACTTTCTAAAGAGCTATGGATGTGGAATTTGTGGATTTGATCACTACTATCATGGTGGTGTATCAGGATGACTTGACTGCTTATTCAAAGAAGGTTGAAGATCATATACAACATCTGGAGAAGGTATTTATCAAAGCCCTAGAATATGGTATTAGCTTAAACCCAAAGAAGTGTCATTTTGCAGTCACAGAAGGTAAGCTCTTAGGACATATTGTTTCAAGAGAAGGGATTAGGATAAATCCTGAGAGGGTTGGTGCTATTGACAAAATTCATGTTCCTAAAACTGTTAAGGCTATACAATCATTCTTTGGATATATTAATTTCGTTAGGAGATTTGTTTCTAACTTTGCTGAGATCATTAAGCCCATATCAAAAATTTTGAAGAAAGGATAGAAAATGGAATGGACTGCAGAAGCCTTGGAAGCTTTTATATCCATCAAAGGGGCCATCAAAGAGGCTCTTGTTCTTAAATCTCTAGATTTTGTAAGACCTTTTCAGATATTTTCTTTTGCTTCAATGCACACAATTGCTATTGTTATGCTATAGAAGAATGAAGATGGTCATGAACAACCTATGTCTTTCTTAAGTAAGTCATTACAAGGGTCTGAATTGAAGTATGATATAATGGAAAAATAGGAATTTGCATTAGTGAAGGCTACAAAAGCATTCAGGCCATATCTTGTTGGAGCAAAGGTGATTGCTTATGTCCCTCATGCTGCTGTCAAAGATATTCTAACACAGTCTGAAGTGACAGGGAAAAGATGAAAATGGATTAACAAGATCCAAGAGTTTGACATGGAGATACAAATTACTAAGCTAGTGAGAGGTCAAGGCTTGGCTAGGTTGATGGCAGAATCAAATATTGAACCAAATCAGGTTTGTAATGTAGATGAAGGGATTACAGTTGCAAGCATTGAGAAAACTCCTTGGTATACTAATATCATGCATTACCTTAAGTACATGAAGTGTCCAGAGGGATTGAGTGACAACTAAAAGAGAACTCTAAAGTTGCAGGCATCTAAATATGTTTTCATGGATGGGGATCTGTTTTGGAAGAACAGGGATGGTATACTGTTATTATGTCTGGATGAGTTTCAGGCCAAGCATTTTTTAAGTGAAATGCATGAAGGAGTTTGTGGAGGACATTACTCAGCAAAGACTACTACACACAAAATTCTCAGGGAAGGTTACTACTGGCCCAAGGTTTTTAATGATTCTTTCACACATGTAAGAAAATGTGAAGCTTGCTAGAAGTTCTCTAGAAAGCTGAAATATCAAGGAGCTTTACCACTTCGACCTTTGCAAGCTGATGCCCATTTTCATGAATGGGGAATTTATTTCATTGGAGAGATACAAGAAAAGTCAAGTGGAGGACACAAGTGGATATTGGTTGCCACTGATTATTTTACCTAGTGGGTAGAGGCAATCCCAACTAAATAGGCTACAAGTAAGGTGGTGACTAATTTCCTGATGGACAACATTATCACCAGATTTGGTACACCACTAAGGTTAATCATAGACAATGGGATGTGTTTCAGGTTAGATGAGTTCAGAAACTTTTGTGACACATATGGCATTACCATTTCTTATGCAGCTCCTTACCATCCACAAGCTAATGGTCAAGCATAATCTAGCAATAAGAGTCTTTTGAAGATTATAAGGAGGATGTTGAGTCAAAACAAGAAAGCTTGGGATTCAAAATTGAAACTGGTTGTGTGGGCTGATAGGATTACTGTGAAAAGAGCAATTGGGAAATCTCCATTTGAATTGGTGTATGGGGTACAAGCTAGAATTCCTTTGCAAAATTTGTTGCCAATCTACAAGTTTGTCCTTAAGGAAGGTTTGGATGCTCCTAAACCTATGGAGGAAAGAATGGAGCAACTAGTTGAATTGGATAAAATGAGGAGAGTTTCCCAAAATAAAAACATGAAGTTACAGACATAGATGAAGTATCTATTTGACAAGGAAAAGGATAGAAAATTAGAAGAAAACAACTTGGTGTTGATGTGGAATGCAAGATGTTAGGAGAAAGGAAAGCATGGTAAATTTGAAGCCTTGTGGCTGGGACCTTTTGTTGTTGTTGGAAAAAAGGGTGAAGACTCATACTCTATAGAATATGGCTGGTGAAGATCAGGAATTTCCTGTTCATGGGCAATTCTTGAAACAATTTTTCTCTTAAGTAACATAGAGGATTAAGGGTTGCCAGTGCATGGACAACTCTTGCTTATCTTCTTTAAAATTATTTTCCATGCATAATATTTTAGGATTATGGTCTCCTCCATTTTGCATTCACTTTTCATTCATTTCCATTGCTATTCTTTCCATTTCTGCTCACTAGTTTATCATTCTGTGTCTGGTCTGCTCAACCAAAGATCTGGATCCTTGTAATGATCTTACTCTCATTCATCCCCAAATGAAGCCACTGTTGGAACTATAAAAATATGATGATTCTACATATTTTTCATCCCCTTGAGTTTCCATTTGAGTCCTCATCGTGTGCACAGGGGCCTTAAATCATGACATTTTATTTGCATTTTTCCTATATTTATCCCAAAATCCATCAGGTCATGCATTTTCCATATTGCAGTTCCTATCGACATAAGCTCATAACTGTCTCCCCAACCCATAGTGCATTTTTGCTAACATATGTTTGTTGTAGGCATATTGACATGACAATATCTGGGTCTCCCCGATCCATCTTTTTGATAAACGTCTGTGTTGCCTATCGACAAGATGTTTCTACTATCACAACGATCAGGATCCATCTCTAGGCACCTATCAGTGAGATATTCACATTGTTTCAGTGATAGAAAAGAATCATATCGACATGAGTTGTACCATCAAAATGATGTCTTAGTGAACTCATTATGTCTCCCCGATTGGCAATGTATAGAGGCATCAATGAGAGTTTTTCCTTTGATGGAGGGTCTTGGTGATTTTACAATGTCACACCAACTGGCAGTGGAGGGATTCTCATCGGTAAGAGTTAATAGCTTTGGTGAAAGGTCATAGAAAATTCAAAGGGGTCTCCCCAACCAACATAAAACTAACACATGTGGAGATACATCGGCAGGAGTTAATACATTTGGGTGAGGTCCTTGCGAAGTCTTTTTGTCTTGCCGACCGATGACATAAGGGTATACATCCCAGTAAGAGTAAGTGATATCGGTGTGAGGTCTCGGCGAGTGACCTCCAACCTTGCCGATGGAACACAAAGGGGGACCTTATTGGCATAGGATCTGACTTGTCTCAACAACACACAAGATGGACGATGAATTTTAGTATGACATAGTGTGCTCTACGAAAGGTCTCCCCGAGAGTGATATGTCACAACGACAGGTTTGATCATGGGGGATCTCAACAAAACAAAAACTTGCCTACATGATGTCTCCCTGATATCACAGGGTTACAGTGAAATGAAATAGGACAAGAGGATACTTCATGACTTTGGTGTAACAAAAAAAATGCTACAGTGACATGCAAGAGGCAGAAGGATGCATATTGATGAAATATAAAGAGATCTAAATGACATTTCCTCGACTTAGATAAGTCACAGGGAAAGAAAATAAAACACGGGGTGACTGTAGCAATTTAATTGCCTTTGGCATAACTATCTGGGTGTCTCAGCAAATGATTAATGAAAACTCAAACTCTGTGGTTGACATGTGAATGCTAAATACCATTGCAGGCTGACATGATTTGAGCCCAAATTCTGTGGAGGGCCGACATGGGATCTCAATATGATATATTTTTTTGATGTTGGTGTATAAATAGACATTTTTTAATTGTAAAAGGATCATCAGCTATTATCTATTTGATATACAGTAGGCAAATTAGATGGATACAGTACAATAAAATTATCAGATCAGAGACTATTGTTGCATGATTTTAGAATGGAGGTATTTATGAAAATCAGTTGATGTTGCTGCATTTTTCTAGTGTCAATTGTCTATTGAATTCAATGAAAATATTGCTAAGTTGTCTCCAAGATTGATGCTTTCTGGTTGTTTAAATTGACATAACAAGTTTATGTTCAGTTTATCAATGTGCACTTGTTGTATCTATGTGATTAATCAAATGGTTCTTTCAAGCAAATATTAAATCCTTTTTTTTATCACAGTAATCAAAGAGATTCATTTGGATTGTTAAAGTAGAGCTTAGTAGTTACAAAATTGCATGTTTATACAAGTTGTAAATAGAATATATGCCAGATAATTTGATTTTTCTCTAGAGAAGTGTTGCTCATATTGATCTCATTTGACTCCACATACCCAACAAGACACTGGTCTCTACACTTGATCATTTTGAACTCATTCAGTTTCTTTATATATGTTAATTAAGCATTTTAGGATTTAGATCAGAAGATTGTTATTGCTATCAAGTTTGATTTCATTTGTTCACTTCCATATGCCATTGTGGACAAATCACTGAATGAAATATAATCATAAGTACATAAATTCTACTTCATTCAGAAAGGTACACCTGCCTAGGTTTAGCAGCACCTGAAGAGTAGAAGGTTGAGTTCACTTGACCTTGTCTGTTACCCTGAAACATATCAAGAGATTGGCATCCTCTAGAGGCATCTTGCCTACGTTTTTGAGAGCTAACACATGGATTTTGGAAACTTCCATTGTTCTTGTTTTGTCTTCTCTGGTTCACTGATCTTCTATGCATTAAGTGTTGTATCTACTTTTGAGCTTTCTCCTTTTTCAAGTCCCAAACTTCCTTTGTCTTTAGATTCTTTTTGGCCTGCAATCGTCTCATCAAGCATTGTAGAACTTGTCCTAAATTTTTCTTCATGACTTCTTGCCTTCTCTAGATCTAATCTTAGATTTACCACTTCTTGTTCAAGCCTCATGCATTCATTAGATTTTCTATCTACCATTGCATTTAGGCATTCCTCAATATTTTTCTTTTCTTCCACTTGCAATTTTAGTCTGATGATTTTCTCATCTACTTATTTCAATTGTTCATTGACTTCCTTATTCCTTTCTCTGAACTTATTGATCTGCTCTCTTAGTTTTTTGATTCATTCATTTTCCTCTTTAATATTCTCCTTCAGATCTTTGTTTCCATCTTCAACATTGCTAAGATCTTCTAGAGCAACTTTAAGTTCTCCATCTTTGTTAAGAATTCAATCTTCTTCTATATATCCAATAACAAGAATCTCTTCTAGAGGGATAGGAAAATTTCTATCAACCATGTGTTCAAACTCCAAGATCTTCCCAAAGTGTTCAAGCTCCATCTAGGGATCCAAGCTCTCATACCAATTGTTGAGCACCCAGATTACTAAGAGGGGGGTGAATCAATATTGCATTAAACCATTTTAATAATAGTCATCCAATTACCAAAATGTATTTAATTGAAATGATGAATGAAAGAATGAAACATCCACAAAATCTCATGATACAAGAACATCAAGAGTTTTACATGGAAAACCCAAAATGGGAAAAACCACGTTGAGGGCTAGCTCACAATATATTATATTTAGATATGGTATATTATAGAAATGCTCACTGTAGGTGGACTCAATATCCACAAACAATAAGATAGAAGAAGAAAGGAGTGGATCATGGCCTTTTGAACAATTACAAGCCCATCTACAATATGCAAGGATACAGTTCCAATGAAGTATAAAACAATCTTTTCGCTGATCTAGATCAATGCTCTGATCTACTCTGTATTCACATACTTTGCAATATAACTCATTCAATTCTAATCAAGTTCACATCATGTATGTCACTTTTTGAAAATTACTCACAACATTCTCATTTTTTTCTTTCTCTAAAACATCAAAATCAAACCATTATTTATATCCACATTAGGTGTAAATTCAATTAGGTTGGCCTAATTAGAAGTAACACACAAAATTGAACTTGTCATCCTTAAAATATTTCATCCACATTTTGCACCTTAATCCAAAATTTTATTCACCTTATGATAGGTTGAGATAGGGGTATGTGTAGGATCATGATGGGCCAAAAAGTGGCAATATGATGGGTATGTGTAGGGTATGTGGTTAACAATTTTTTTTTACCCAAAATTGATGAAATAATGTTTTTAAAGGAGATTCTTAGCTTCCCACTAATATAAATTATGCTTTACTTTGAATTTGATAAATAATTATTATTCATTTTCTATTTTGAATTATGACTAAAGTCCTGATTGATAGGATGATTGAAAAACATCTATATCTTTCAAATGGTATCACATTTTTTGAATCTGAAACATGTGTCACATTATATGCTTTGCATACTATAGGATTAAAAAAATTGAATTTCGTGAAGTTTTGACCAAGTTAAGGTGGTCAAACATACAAGTTTTTATATTTTTTAAAAGTTGTAATAAAAAATCATAATTAATTATTTACTTGGAAAAAAATTATAAAAATATGCATCACATCGACATGAGTCCTCTAATTATATATAAAATATTATAAAAATATTATCATTTTATTGTGGTTAGGGTGGTCGGCACACCTACTTATTTTTTCCCTCAAATTTAAGTGCTACTACATTGAAATTTCAAATTTTCAGCAAATAGAATTTAAAAACCTAGTAGTTTAGAAACTACAGTCAATTTGCTACAAATTCTATTCTTACATATTTTTTAAATAATATAGATAACTTATTCAAATTTTTACGTCAAGTTTCCTAACTCTGATTTTTTTAAATTTTTCGCCACTTAAGGGCTTGTTTTTTCCATGATGATCCTACACATACCCATAGACCTATAAAAGATCTTACATAGGATAGAAACACTTATTTATCCTTTTCTTAACATCAAAACGTGTTAGGTTGGCCTCAAATAAGACCTAAACAAAAGACTTTGATCCGTTTTACACAATTTGTCAAACGTATGACTCAAGACTTGATATTACTTTGAATTCCCACTCAATTGACATCAAAAATCTTAGCTTCAACATCATAGAAAAAAAAAATTATCTGCAAAGGAATACAGAATCTCCCACACTGACAATGTGTATATAAAATAATTTCAATGTACAAGACTAAGCTCTATCAACCATAACTTCCTAAATAATTCACCAAACCACATGAACTCTTGGATTTAGATACATCTGATGATTATTAAAACATTGTTAGACTCACAGAATGACATCTCACTTTGCGGTGGATTGAAAACCAAAAAACTAATGCTCTGAACCATTGTACTAGTAGATTTGACACTTAGAAATTCCCCTTTGTAGTTGTACTTTCTGGACCAACTTATCTTGTAAAAAAAGTCTTCAAAAATGCTTCCAAGTCATGCTAGAATGATCCAAAACAATTTTTACATCAATGATAACATTGGATCATACAAAATGTACATACCATGCTCATGTTTCTAGACAACGTCATCAATGACAAACTTCAACATCACTTCCAACACAATTAGGTCATCAAGCATTGTAGAACTTGTCTTGAATTTTTCCTCATGAATTATTTCTTTCTCTAGATATGATCTCAGGTTTACCACTTTTTTTCAAGCCTTGTGCATTCATCAATCTTGCTTTTTACCATTGTGTTCAGACATTCCTCAATTTTTTTCTTTTCTTCCAATTGCACTTTTAGTTTGGTGATGTTCTCATTTGCTTGTTTTAGTTGTTCATTGACCTCTTTATTCTTTCTTTGAACTTCTTGATTTGATCTCTCAATTTTTTGATGTAGTCATTTGCTTCTTTAATATTTTCCTTTAGATATTTGTTTTCAACTTCAATTTTATGAAGGTCTTCAAGAGAATCTTTGAGTTCACCATATTTTTCAACAATGGAATCTTCTTCTTTGTATCCAATAGTAGGAATCTCTTTCAGAGAAATAGAAAACTTTATGTCAACCATGTGTTCAATTTACAAGATCTTCCCAAAGCGGTCAAGCTTCTTCCAAGGAATGAAGCTCTGGTACCAATTGTTGAAAAAATGGAATACTGAGAAGGGGTTGAATTAGTATTCTATTGAACCATCCAATTTTTAACCATCCAATTTCAAAATAATACTTAACAATTATAAGGAATGAAAGCATGAACAACCCATAAAACACACAATACATGAATACAAGAATTTTTACATGGAAAAACCAAGAAGGGAAAAACCATGGTGAGGATTAACTCATAATATGTTATAAACGGTTATAAGATATTACAAAAATGCTCACTGCAAGGTGGACTCACTATCCAAGTGAACTCACTATTAACAAAGAAAAGAAAGATAGAAAGAGTGGCTTCATAGCAAAGATTTGAACTGATATAAGTGCATAAAACATATGCTAGATTCAATTCCTTTGAAGCTCATAACACAGACTTTAATACACTCTAATCAACTCAGATTACAAGTCTCTGCTCTATTTTGTACTGACACACCTTTTCTCAACACTTGCAACTTATTTACACAATTCTACAAAATTTTGCATCACTACTTGTATTCAAATCATGTACACATTATATTCTTATCTTCACAACTCAAATCAACATTTTATATGTACCAAAATCCATCACAAACATCAAATAGGTCAGCCTAATTGGATGTAGCCTCAAACCACACAAAATGTACCTTGTCAACACCGAATTCAAACCTAAATATCTTAGCGCCTAAACATATGCAATATAGGTCGAAATTGACCTATAACAATTAATTTTTTCATTCACATCACATATTTAATCTTCACAAAAATTTACATACCTTAAATCATCCATACATAGAATCTAAAAGCAAAACACTCCAGCTAATCATCACCATAGAATATGTGGACCACTAAATGTCATGCCAACTAGATAATAAAATATAATGAAACCTATCAACATTATCCCAAAACCAAAAATACTAACTCAAATCCATGGAGGATTGTAGGCCAATTAGGTCATAACCAATACACAGAAAACTAAGTAAACCATATATGTTGATCTTTTGTTACTTGCAAATTTTGAACCACTTATCCAAACCAACTAAAATTATGAATTAAGATGATAGTGATGTCCATGAAAAAATATTATAATCACATAAGTAGATCTATATGGGTGAAAAAATGTGAACCAAATTATTGGAGGGCACTGTGCGCTTAATCTAGTGGTGTAGATGCTTACCAAAAGTACTAAACTATTTTGATGTGAGGATCAAACCTTCTTGAAAAATAGTTCTTCTATCAACATCCTTCATACTATTCTAAAAACCATCATGTAGTGTTACCATCAATGAAAACTCATTAATGAAAAACTTCTTCATTCTTTCAACATATTAATCCTACCACTCCTATCACAAATACTACTAAAATCGGACTATATGAATGCAATGCTAAAGCCAAGAATGTTATTCTATGTGAATTTGTTGATTCAAAATTGTTGAAGGTGGTGAATTGGAAGTCTACCAAAGATGCTTGGGAGAAACTTAGTAGTATTTATGAAGGATATTCCAAAGTGAAGTTATCCAAGATATAGATATTTAAGAGTAGGTTTGAAACCTTGTGGATGGAAGATGTTGAATGCATAGTAATCTATATGCTTTGGGTTCAAGAAGTTGTCACTGGCATTACTGGTCTTACTGGAGAAGTTAAAGAGTAAAATTGTAAAGAAGGTTTTGATCTCTTCCAAAATATTACAGTCATAAGTGTTGGAAAAATGAAGAACATCTCATTTTGTTACTCTTTTTTTTTCATTGATGTTACCATGATATATGAGTTTGCAACTGCAAGATCAAGACTAAAGTTACTCTAGTATTCTAGTCTGGTATTTGAACCAGTATTTGCTTAAATCCTCCAATATTTTGATCTACATTTGTTTTCTGATGATCACTGTTGCTTGCAGCTTTGGGAAATGGCTTGCAGATGTTGGGAGCATGTATATTCGAGATTTCACATATCTAGTGCTCGTACAATTTTTTTTTTCTTTTTGGTTTGAAATCTATTCTTGGTCGACTTTGGTGAATTGTGTAAAGGTGACTATAGTTTTTTTATGAGGATATATGTGCAACCTATTGTAGGTCCATACCAACTTGTTGAAGCATGTGGGTTATCTTTTTTCTAAGCTTGTATCCAGCAGATTGTATTTTTGGTAAATATGAATTGCATCTAATTAGGCCGATCTAATTGATTCTTGTGAAGAGATGGGGTATATATAGTGGACATTTTTTTGAAGAAGGTGTGTGTGATTTGTGGGATGAAGTGAAGCAGTGCGAACATGATGAAATGTGATAAGTCTGTTTATTGAGCTTTATCTGTAACTAAATCTGCACTCATTAGGTGTACTCTATCAGTCCATTTTCTTGTTGAAATCCATTCAATCATTGTAATTGTGTAGGAAGTGAGCCTTTGTTTCTGGACAGTGAGTCCTAGTAGTGAGCCAACCATTTTTGTAATATTCTATAATCAGTTATATAATATTGTGAGCTAACACTCACCATGGTTTTCCCATTTGGGTTTTCCACGTAAAAAAAATCTTGGTGTTCTTGTGTTCTATGATCTTATGTTCTGTTAATGCTATTATTTATTTCTTCTATTGTTTGCATTGGAATAATTAGATGGTATCTGATAAATTTTTTTAAGAAGATACTAATTCACACCCCCTCTCAATATCTTCAACCTTTAACAATTGGTATCAAAGCCTCATTCCTCTGGTTAACCCTAACAACTTAAGGGAGATCCTAAATATGGAAGAAATAGATGACAAAGGAGAGCTTCAGACTGCTCTTCAAGATCTTGATAAAGTTGAAAGAGAAAACAAAGATCTGAAGGAGAATCTTGAGGAAGCGAATGAATGTGTTTGGAAACTTAAGGAGCAATTGAAAAAGTTCAAATATGGGAATGAGGAAGTAACTGATTAGTTAAAGAAGGAAAATGAAGAGATTACTAGTCTAAGAGTGCAAGTGGAAGAGAAGAAAAGGATTGAAGAATGTTTGAACAAGTTTTTACAAAGAAAGTCTAAAGATTGCACCAAGCTTGAACAAGAAATTGTGAACCTGAAAGTGGATCTGGAGAAGGTGAAACTCTATGAAAAAAAATTTAGATCTAGCTTAGAAAGGCTTGATGAATTAATTGCAGGACAAAAACCAAGTAAAGATAAAGGTGGTCTGGGAAATGATGTAGGTGAAAGTTCTAAGACTGTGAATGATCAGAAGACTCTGAATAAAGGTAAGCAAAAAGAAAATTTGAAGAACTCTACTAGGAGACCTCCAGTGAGACAACCTAATGCACAAAGGTACCCTTATTTTAATGGAATTTATTTTTCATGCAATAGATTTGGTTAGAAGGCAACTGAATGTAGAAGTAGGATGAATCAATTCCCTGGTCCTTTCTCTAGTCAATGTTTTTGCATGCAAAAGAATTGGACATAGAGCAAGTGAATGCTAGACCATGATGATGAATTAGTTTAATGTAAGAGGAATGAGTTAGTATTTCAATGGATATTGCTACACCTACAACAAGTATGGAAATAAAGCTAACTAGTGCAAAAAAAAGTCAATGGACATCGATCTAATCAAAGGAATATTTTCTACTACAACTGCAACAAACCGAGACATGTTTCAAGAGTCTTCAGAAGCAAGAAGAGCAAGGAAACCAATCCGGTAGAAAAGAATGAATCTATGAAGAAGGTTGACAAAGATGATATTAAGCAATAGATGAACAAGATTTGGAGAAATAAAGAAGAACCATAGACAACTGATGAGTGTGTACCCTCATCCAATACAAATGATTTATTCGGTAAGTAGACCTAGCAAGGTCGTAGGGGGAGCTTTATCAGAAAATTATAAGAACCCCCTAATTAAATGGCATGTCAGAGGCTGGCACGAGGAAGAGAGGTGAATATAGAGTTTTCAAAGGTTCTAAAAAAGGAACAGGTAGAAAATATGAAGGGATGATTCTTTGCAGAGAAAATTAGGGTTTGTCTATGTAAAAGAAAAGAGTTTTTAGTAGCTTTTTAGAGTTTTCCGCAATAAATGTGAATTAACGAAAATTGTTCTTTTATAAAGAAAATGATCAAGGAATTTTGTTCATTTGAGCATTTGGAGAAGTTGAAAACCTTTTGGAGCATTCCTGAGGAAAATTGGAGTTCGAGATGTGGAAACCCTAGTTATAGTTCCGTGTGAAGAAAAAGGTATTTATATCTTTTGAACATTTGTTTTTTTTGCTTTTTCTAAGTTGCTTGAATTTAGAACTTGTAAAATGGCAACTCCCATAGTTGTGAAAGTCTCAAAGAGGTCGAGGCCCTCTTATAGAAAGTACTCTTTGAAATTTTTTAAAGATGATCCCATGGGCATATTTTCATCAATTCCACATGGCGTAATGCCAACTGAGGATACTAGGATGATGATTCAAGTAAAATTTGAAAAATACAATCATGTAAAGCTAATTGACATATGGAGAGATGAGCTTATTGGCGATGACTTTAGGATAAAACCTAAGTATTCGAATGTGGTTGATAAAAGGTTGGATGTTTGGAGTAATTTCCCTAATTTTAGCTGTGACAAAAAATTTGTGAAGTCATTTTTGAGTAGAATCCATGAAAAAAATTTGTGGACTGACCGGCCGCATCTTATAATGAAGGAAGTGATTAGGGTTTTTACTGAGTTATGGGACAAAGGTACAGTTCCTATTCTAAAATCTATAAAGAATGAGGTTGTAGAAGAACTTACAGGAGCCAAATGTGATAAAATAGCTCTAGCAACAAAAATAATTACTAATCCAATAGTAAAGTATGTGTCTCTCATGATAGGTCATAAGATATATTTCACAAATAGAGAGAATTTTCTTTCAGCCACAACAATCTATACGAGCTTTGATATGGTGGTGAGAGGTGTAGATTATGATCTTTGTGAGCTTCTTCAATTGCAATTGTTAGAGAACATAAAGAAAACAAAGGAAAAGAAGTATCCGTTTAAGTTTGGTTCGTTGATCATAAGTTTATTGTTTTACTTCATGAAGAGGCTTCTGGTAAAAAGTAAAGAAATATTTTGGAACCCATCCAGACTAGTGGTCCATCAAATTTTTGATTATTTGCATAGTTTGGGAAATCTGGATGCTCAAGAAAATTCTTTGACAACATTCTTTGTTGAATTTAAAAGAAACATGAATGAAAGGGATAGAATTCCAAGAAAAATTGTGGAGAAGTATAAGAATGATATCATATTTCATGTTTCCATTGATGAATGAATGATTGAGGTTGTAGAACCTCAAAATTTTTGGATTCAGCCTCTTAGATATGAGATAACAAAAGAAGAAGTTGAAGGTTATGTGCAAATATTGCTAGAGAATCCAAAGGACCCCAATGAACCTAGAATTGGGACATATGCTGAAAAAACTATGGAAATTCATATGGAACAATAGAAGCCTAAGATTAGGAAGAAAGTGGAGAAAACACTTAAAGATGCTAGTTTCACTGATGAGGAAATTTCTCTTGGAAGAGATAGAGGAGCACAACTGGAAGCAAAATCACCTAGTCCTCAAAGATCCAGAAGGAATACCCCTACAAAATCCTTCATAGTCCCTGTAGTGAAGAATGAAACTAGTACTGTTGATAAGTGAAAAGGTCCTATTTCCTCCAGAACTACCATAAGATCTAGGAAGAGGAAAGAGACCCATCTGGTTACCCCTGTAAAGAGAGGAAATAAAGAAAATGCAACAAGAGAGAAGAATATTAGTGTTACTAATGATTAGGATGAAGAAGAAGAAGATCATGAAGCAAAGCTGGTAAGGAGAAAATGAGGTTTACCCTCTAGTGAAGGTGCATCTATAGAAGTTGTTGGTTCTAAAAGAGTACACATTGTGTCTTCATTTGAAGATGAAGAAGAGCATGATTTCAGTATACATGTGTGCACCAAGCCTGAATCAAAGAAGGCTAAGGTAGCTGGTGAGACCTCTACTAACCGGAAAGATGAACAAGATATTTTTGTAAGTTTTTTCCCTCAGTATAAAATTGAGCCAACTCTTAATGCTTTGTTAAATTTTGAGAACATGCTCCAACCCACAACTGAATTCTATGATAAAGTTGGAGAAGACAAGAAAAATTTGATTTTGGTTGTTATTCAATATGTTATTGTCTTAGAGGTCAAATAGGATAACATAAATAAATATGTTCCTAAAGCATGTGGAATGATGTAATGAAAAGGAGATATGAATCCTTTGTGTTTGAAGAAAAGATTAGAAATGTAGCATATAATAAGATTGGGTCCTCCTTGACCCCTGATAATCTGGAATCTCTAAAGAAGATATGTGCTAAAATGTTTTGGATGAAGAGTAGAGTGAATATTTTGATGAAAATAAATAAGAAATTGACAAAGTAAGAAAGGAAACAACAAAAAAGTATGGTATGCTCAAAACCGATGATGATGCTACTGCTGAAAATGCTGAGGAAAATGTTCCTCTAGGTACAGGTAATGAAGACATTCCTGATAATTTTGATGTTGAAATTAATATTGGTGATGAAGTTAATGAGCAGAATGAGGGAGAAGATGAGCCTGAGATACATATTGATGCTCCTCCAGAGGATACTAAAGAAGAAAAAGGAAAAAAAGAGCAAGGTAATGATGAATGAAATAAAGACAATGTTGAAGAGGATGAATAGGGAAATGAAGAAGAAGGTCAAGACAATCCTGAGGAAGATCAGAATAAAGATGAAAAAGATAGAAACGAGGAAGAAAGTGCACTTCCTTCCTACTAGATATATATTGGAAGGAAGTGCTTCATACTACAGTCTATTTTCTCAACATAGTGCAACTAAGGGTCAAAATAAGACCCCTTATGAGCTATGGTGTGGAAGAGCTCCTACTATTAAATATTTCAGTCCTTGGTAGAAAATAGTACATCAAAAGAGATGAAGGTGATCTTGGAAAGTTTGATTCCATATGTGATGAAGGAATATTTCTTGGTTACTCTACTAGAAGTAAGGCATATAGATGCTACAACAAAAGGCTAGGGAAGATAATTGAAATTATAAATTTTAAACTAGATGAATATTTGAGGTAGATCTTTCTTGAACCCGAAGTTTATGGATTTGATATGCTTCCCTAGATTGAAGAAGAAGAAGAAAGAAGAAAAGAAAGAAGAAAAGGAACCAAAACTAGTGAAGGTTCCCAACACTTTAGAAACATATGTGTAGAAGAATCACTCTCCTGATCAGATCATTAGAGATAAGGATGAAGGTCTACTAACTAGGAGGAGGTTTGCAAGAACTAGTGAGAAAGTAAATATGTGCCTATTGTCAAAATTTGAGCCCAAGAACTTTGTGGATGCCAAATAATATGACAATTGGATAAAATAAATATATCAAGAACTAAATCATATTGAAAAGAATCATACTTTGGAAATGGTTTCCATACCTACTAATAAAAATGTTATAGGAAAAAAGTGGTTGTTTCTGAACAAGCTAAATGAGGAAGGTGAAGTTGTGAGAAACAAGGCTAGATTGGTGTGAAAAGGATACTCACAAGTAGAAGGCATTGAATTTTAGGATACTTTTGCTCCAGTAGCCAAAATGGAGGCTTCTAAGAATGTTTATTTCTCTTTTTGCTCATAAGAACTTCAAAGTTTATAAATTAAATATTAAGTCAACCATTTTGAATGGTGACCTAGATGAGGAAGTATATATTGAACAACTAGATGTATTCTAGTTGTCAAAGGATATAGACATGGTTTAAAAACTTAAAAAGGCTCTATATGGTCTCAAGCAAGCTCCCAGAGCTTTATATGTGTCGGAGCTAAAAAATTCACCTTATCATTTTTCATTTCATTTCTATCATAATCATCACTTCCCTTGATATTTCACTACATTTTTCATAAAACATAAAATTTCTCTATTGTATATAGCTCTCAAATTACCATTGTAAATATAATGAGGTCTCCAAATCATTATCCTAAGAAATTCCCCTTCCTAAAGTATTACCTCATAAATATAAGACACATCGGCAAGAAAATACCACATGGGGGAGACTCTCATCATGGTCTCTTTGATAAATCGATGGAGGCAACCACAAAACATGCACCATTGATGAGACAACTTTCTATCAGGTGGACTTCTAACATGGTATCCTCGATAGATTGACAGAGCTAACCAAGGTGAATTCATTAGAGTGAGTAATACATATCAATAGGACATACTTTGTGGTCCCCCTAATAGCTCAAGCAAAATGTATCAAAGGCACTAAAGCATATCGGGGAGAGATGACATGGTGTCCCACCAATCAACCAATGCATGACAATTATTAATAAAAAATGTGCACTAGTAAGTAATATCAGGGAGACACAAAGCCATCGGGATTACATAAAAATCAGTTCCCTAGATGTAACGATAGAAAAATAAAAGAAAAGGATATCAGGAGGAATGATTACTATCGATAGGAAATGAACAAAGTTTTCCCCGATGAGCTGATAACACATGAAGAGAAATATCATGTTATAAACAATCAAATATAAGCTAAGGAAAGGGATTAGAGGGACTAAAGCTTATAGGGGTAAAATTATTTGGTGTCCCATTGATACCCCGAAGAAAAGATAAAGACATAAAGTTCATCAAGGAGAGAAGTGGATATTAGGAGTAAACTCATAGTCCCACCAATAAAATGATGATGATCATTTTTGACTAATGTGATAGCCCGAGATATCAAAGAGATATTCAAATTAAATGATCTCCTTGATGACAAGAAAGAAAGCAAGTGTGCCATTTATTAGCCAGAGCCTAGAAACGTATATGTGATGTCTCGATATTTAGGCATTGTTTAAATTAAAGATTTAAACATCATAATGTGATGTTTAGGTTGAATGATAGAGATATATAATATTATTAATGTATATTGTTTAATAAATAATATTAAATAATATTATTATATAAATAATTAAAATATAATATATTAACAAGATATATTAATATTATTGTTAGAGGCCCAAATTTGGACCAACATGGGACTTCTTTCAGGTTGTGGGTATCCTATTGTGAAAGCATACCTCCAGATTATGGGTTGGATCCCCTTTTGATGTCGCCTAAACTAATGATTTCTTGAGGAAAAGGGTAAAAAGATGCATGAAAAAGAGAATTAACTGAAACTACAAAGGGTGATACACCAAAAATAACTAAGACCTACAAACAACCTACACACATTCAAAACAGTGACAAATCTTGGTTCACACAATTCATTTTCACATAAGTAATTTATAAGGAGGTTTTTAGTAGAACTCTTAGAAGGAAAAATTTCACAACTAATAGCACTTGCATTCACTAACACAGCTTATAACCTACAACAATGCTTTTTTCTACTAAATAGGTGCTTAACAATGAGACAAAACTACAAGGAAAGATATATTTCACAAGTAACTTGATCAACCATTAACTGAACACAATAAAACATAAAATGAGAAGGAAACTATTTAATGTCATTGATTCAAAGTACTCAACTAGTATACAAGTCCATCACCGAGTTACAATACTACTCCTATTGAAAAGAAAACTCCAAATCCAAGTTATCACTCTGCTAGAAAGAAAGAACTATCTCCAAATACAAAGATTGAAGTTACTTAAGCAAAAAATCCCACAAATCGCACACACAAGTCCATCTAGAAGGTTCTGGTCAGATGCAGCAAAAAAGGCCAAAAAGAACCTTCTAAAATCACTCCAAACTATCCTCCACATGAAGCAAGGTCAGGCCAAGACCATAGTCACACTAAATATGTGACAAAATGCCTCCAAATGGTTTCATTCCT
This sequence comes from Sequoia sempervirens, assembly GCA_007258455.2. Taxonomy (NCBI): domain Eukaryota; kingdom Viridiplantae; phylum Streptophyta; class Pinopsida; order Cupressales; family Cupressaceae; genus Sequoia; species Sequoia sempervirens. Next base: position 77,880,734 of record VDFB02109042.1, on the reverse strand, counting down.
CCAAAAGCAATCAAATACAACCCTCAACACCTTTCTCATGTCTACCAATCATCATTTTGTCTCCAAGAGCTTTGACCCACACTTGTAGTGCTTTTACAAAAGCACAAGACTCCATTTTTGCATTTAAAATAATCATCTTATTAAGTGATTCATAATAACATCACTTAATCAAACTATTTTACATTTGAAAAAAAATGCAAAAAGAGGCCCCACAACCTCCTTGGATTACATCAATATTTGCATTAAATAAATAGCATTAAACAAAAGTGACTTACAAATCACTTAAATAATGTCTTACAATTGATAACAAATGCAAAAAAGAATGATGTAATTAAAATGCTTGTAAAATAATTCAAGCCAAAATTAAATTCCTCCAGGGCATTTAACCAATTTTAATTCACCCCATCTTATGCATTTCAAAGCCAAAAGTGGCTTAGGACTATCACTTGGTCAACAATTCTCCTTTTAAAGACAAACAAAAAGACCAATAATTTAGCCTATGTGAGCATAAGGGAACTCCAAAATCTTTGGAAGGTATATTTTAAAGTCCTGAAGGCATTGCATATTTCAGAAAGACAAAAGGTTACTAAGGCACATGGTCTCTTAGATGAATATAAGGAAAAATGTTTAAGTCTTAAAATTTCATTATAAGGCAAAAAATGTCTAAGGAATAGACTTCAACTACTTGGCCCATGTAACACATAAAATGTGTTGCATTTTTAAAAAAACAAGGAAAAAAATCACCTTGGTCGACATCCATAGGGTTTCAAACCCTAAACAAAAACATGGGAAAAAGTGAAAAAACCATTCATTTGTGTTGAGCCTTCTAGAGAGCTCCATTCTACCGCCATGGGGTTCGATGGGTAGCATTGGAAAATGATTCTTCTTGGCAGATTTTTGATTGGTTTTTTGTGGTTTCATCTAGAAATAGAGAGGTAATTGATTTTTTGACAAAAATATAGCTTTTTTCCATCTTTCAAAGGCCATTTCATGAGTTAAAGCTATGGCCATGAATATTTCCTGATCATTTTCATTGATTTATTTCTCTATGTATTTCTTTTCGTCTTCACTCAGCCGCCATGATGGAGTTTCTTTGAAGCTCAAATGGAGGTTTTTAATGTGAAAAAATGCTTGCATAGCAATAAAAAATGAGCAATTTTAGCTCAGGTAAGCTCCACTTAGACCCATACCTTCTGATTTTCAGCAAATAAAGCTCAAACTTGAGCTTCCATAATAAAGAATGAAGAAAAAAATGTTTATCTTCCTCTATATATTCATTGAAACAAACCCAGATTACTTTCCTTTTTGTATCCTATGAAGAAAAAGACACTTTCACGCCGCGACTATGACAATGTGATGAGTTTTGTTATCTTTCATTTTTTGAAAAAAGAGGGTTTGAAACCCACATGTAATTTGCATCTTCATCAGGAAGAACAAGCATCTTCTTTATAATTTTTTTGTATTTGGGTTTTGATTAAAAACCCCAAGTGGGTTTGCACATTTCATGAAGAAAAAGACTTCTTGGGCTGCAACCATAAAAATGAACTGGTTTTTTGCATTTTTTCATCTTGGAAAAGAAACCCATTCTTATTTATTCTACCATCTCTGAATCATTCTTTGTATTTTGTATTCAATTCGAAACCCCAAGTGGGTTCTTGTCAATGTGAATGAAAATGACTTTTATCAGGCCGTCATGACACATTTCTGTACATTATGAGAAAAACCCCAAGGTATTTCTTTTATCATTTTTGAATCTTCAGTTTGGTTGCAAAACCACAAATGGGTCTTTGTCATTTTGAAGAAAACCACTTCTTTAGGCCGCGACCATGAAGAAGTGAGCTTGATCTTGATAGATGTTGAACACTCTAAAAAGAGCTCCATTCTGCATCTGGTTATTTCATTTTTGCATTTCCCTCTTAAAAGGAACCCTAACTCGAGGGTTTGTATTCCTTTGTATTAGATTTGGCCTTAATGATTCCTTTAAATTTGAAATTCAAATATGTTCCTCATGATAGTTAGTTCTATGATCTTCACATGACAATTAATCCTTATGACACTTGTATTTTCTTCCCTTGATGATGACCTTCAAGCCCATTGATATTGCAAGATTTTCCTTGTGAAAGAAGGTTGCTCTTTCATTGAATTTAGTGAATCTATTCTTCCCTTTGATTTTAGTCTCCTTAATAGTCACCTAGAAGGCCTTCCCACTCAACCATTGTGCTCAAATATAGTTACTATTCCTTCTATTTTCTATTTGAATGCATTTTACATCACTAAATTTATTGTATTCTCCTCATGTAGCTGCACTGTTAAGACTTTTTCTATCACTGTCTTTGTCCTTTGAATGCCCCTATATGATTACATTGTTTGTTCTTTGATTGTGATTGTTCTACTATCATGCACTTTGCCACTGTCATCTAGCCCAAGACTGTTACTTAATGCTCATATGTCTTCTAGGCACTTGCAAAAATTGCTTGACTACAAAGTATCACTACAAATATGATACTTAACAGACTACCCTTTCTTTGGTTTCTTGGCATTTAAGATGCATAGCATGGTTGTAACATAGTTGGCTATGGCTTGATGAAACTCATAGATACATTTTTGAAATTTCAATTGCTATGTTAAATCATGATCATGCATTGTTTCACTTGAAGCACTATGATTTATGGAAGACCTTAGGAGACTATTATGTCCTTGTAGTTAACAAACCCTGACTCTTTTGTGTACTATTAAGTGTCAAAACATTGTATAATTGCATATCTTCATTTTTCTCTAGTAGGGTTTAGATCTTCAAGATGACAAATAATAGTGACTTTTTAGAATAAAATAGTGACCATGACAAGTAGTAGTTACTCAATATTCAACTTGATATGATAGTGCATAAGCATTGTTATGGGGTCCTAGCACTTTTGTAACCATGAGCTACTCTTATATGCACTATGCTTTCAATTGATTGATGTGTTAAAACTAAAAGAGCAGATCTTGTTGCATGTTTCATTTCATCATGGTTTGAGTGTTCAATGAACTATAATTATGCATTCAATGAGTTTCCCATTTATCGAAAACACTATCCATTTAATGTAGATGCATACATCTATCTTTACAGGTACAAAACAGATTGAAATTACTCAACTTTATCTGGATATGATCTTGCATAAGCATTGTTTGTTGTGTGTGCCTTGACTATCTACTTGTGAGATTAATGTTCATTTTCCATTACATTATGATGCTTTGACACCTTGGATTCTCTTCCACATACATAATTTCCCTGTATGCTTCCTTATTGTGGTCCTCAAACCATCATTATGCTTAAGGTGATTTTCCTTTGTTCACATGCTAACTGAAACACAGCTTTGGAAACATTGCTGGTTAGCTCCATCCACTCATAACATGCTTACTTATTTTCAAGCAAGTATTCTTATTTATTGAAAAGGAAAAAAATAATTTTAGAATGATAATTTCCCACTCTTGATCTTTTCTCCTGATGTATATGGCTGATCATTTCACTGTAATCTCCATTTTATGTACTATCTTGCATTACTTGATTGTTAGTAATGCCTTCAAATGTGTTTGTTTCTTTCACTTCCCTCTCTTGTTATCATGACATCTTGGAATAAAACCTTCATTAAAGCATATTTTTTTCATGTTTATTACATTTCATTTTCCCAATCTTGGATACTAGAATTCTGTTATTGGTTTATTAGTACACATATTCAACTCTTTTGTTGGGCTGCCATCTAAAAGTCTCATGTTTGAATTCTTTTACATGAATTTGTTTAAATGTAAATGGCTTCCCCCTCTTTTATTCCTTTTCAACATGCTTGCTTTTTCCTTAAATGAAAGCATTATGGCAACATCCTACTTGACCATTTGAAAAGAAACAATACATATGAAAAGAGAGATGCTTACTCTAGATACAAAATAGAACATGTTCAATACCTTTTGCTTTCCAAATTGAGCATCTTTTAATATTGTTTCCTCCTGTATGGTTACTTGATGTATATGGCTGATCATTTGAATGTAAGGCACCAAGCTTGAAGTACTATCTCTTTGATGCAAGATGACTGTGACTTTTCATTGTTTTTACTACATTGATTTGAAGCTTAGTGGGTGTTCCTTGCATCATGATTGCTCCAATATTCATTATTTCCCTAACAATTGCTTGCTGCCCCAAAAGGTTTGTTACTTGTTCTTCTCAATCATCTAGGCCTTTTTGATCTTGTGCATCAAACTAACACCATATCCTCTTGCTTTAATCTTACTAGGCAGACATGTGTCATTTATGGTGGTGACCTGAAAGCTCACTATCCTAAGTGATGTGTGGTTGTCCAATAGGATTGAGGTGAGATAAATTGGATAGTGTCTTTCATGCAACAATGTATGATTATCTTTGTTCCTTCTTGCTGCCCCATATGACTCATGATGGTTTTAGGCATGAATTGATGTCTCCTTCATTATTTTAACAGATGCATAATTGAACTTGATGCACCAAAAAAATAATTTACTTATTTTAATAAAATGGATCTTGGGTCCACTTAAGAAGATTGAAAGACATATCTGGAAAAATACACCTTCCTTTTGTCATGATGGAAACCTATTGATTGATTCATTGTGAAAAGATGAAGTGTGACTTTGTTGACAGTTCACATTATGTGTTGCATCTTTTGAATCTGATAATGAAAGTTGATCAACTGGTGTGATTCCATATTGATTTAATGCATCAAGAATATATTTATCATTGATTTGATCAATTTTCTCAATTTCCTATCCCTCTTAAAATATTAGAGGGCAGCATGTTGGGCAAGCTCTACCCTTGTGGGAGCCACATTTTACCCCACATGCTATAATCAACTGAATCAAAACAATAACAAAGATGCTCTAAATTTTCACAAGGAACAAACCAATTAGATAAACAAAGCATATCATAGGTGTGTTTGATTACTCCTTTCTTGTTTTCCTAGAAACTTGTGGTATGTTGTCTATTTTAATGCTTATGGACATCAAATTACATGTTTATGAATTTTCTACACATATTTTTATCAGTGACCTTTCATTTCTCTAACAACACTATTTTTTTAGATGCAGGAAACCTAGGAGCAATGAGGAGAGCATCAAATGGAAGTGTTGATGGTGTTTTCTACACAGCAACAACTCAGACATAATATAATTTCATATCTCACTTGAAAGGTAAATCTCTATCAGCAAGCCTTAAGAGATAACCCCAAGGTCTCTAATGTTAGGTCTTGACAATGCATAAACAACTCAGTGATAAAATGTGAAAAGGTTGGTAATCACAATGGGACCTTACTACAAGCAAAATACTGAATCTCAACTTATCAGATCTAACAATATGATGATACTTCAATCCTAGATTTAACCCAACAATCAAAGAAATAACAAAAGGTAAGGGTTTCAAAGAGATTTCCAAATCTAATACTACTCCTAAGATTAACAATGCAAATGACAAACACTGAAATGGACCAATCCCTCAAAACTGATTTCCACTCAAGCTAGATGGATTTGAAATCTCATAGAAAATAGTGCAATCTTCTAAGGTGTTAAGATCTTCAAATCATGAACATTCATTCAAAAAAACCTATCACAATTGAAATGAAAAAATCCTCACAATTGAACTAAGCACAATGAATATGAAGTTCAGGCTAACTTTGCAAAGCAAGTAACAATCAGTTGGTTGTGAACAATTTGGACTAATGGATTGTTGCAACACTTCAAGTATCAAATCACAAACATCATTGAATTGAATCTAATCTAAATATTAACCTCCTCAAAGAAATCTTCAAGATAGAATAACAAGAACCATTGAATACAAGAGAATACAAGTATGGCACCAAATCACAATGTCATTACTTGCATTTGAATTATCCACTGTTGCAACAATTCTAGCTTTCTGTTACAATATTTGCTTGAGAACAACTACTTGCTAACTTTCTCTACTTAATTCGCTTCTAACTATTTATGCTCTATATCAATCTCTATATTCTAACTCTTACAAATGAGCCAAAATACCCAATATATAGAATCCCCTAGAAAAACCCATCAGCCTAGCAAGAGCCTCCCAGCATTAATTAGGCACCACTAGTTGGCAAAGAGAAAGTCAAAATGGAAAAAATGAATGCATTAAATGTGCGAACTACACCCAGGTCAGCCCAAGATTCCCAATGTAGCTGAATCAATGCAAGGTAGGATAATGGGGAAGCACAAATCTCGATGCAGTTGGGCATTAACTGCCTTCCCCTTTGTCTTTATTCTGATCTGGCCTTTAATGGAATTTCAAGAGTGCCCTATCCAAGTCAGCCACAGGTGGTAAATAAAAAACCCTAAGTCATCTTTCAATTGATGTAATCTCCTCCCTTGATTTCTTTACCGACCTATCCCAATCCACCTTACATGTTAGGTATTTGTCAATGACAACAATGTATGTGGCTGCATCATCTAACGGATGCTCAGAAATGAAATCATCATTAGTTGGGGCATAAACATCATGCCACCACTTCCTCAACTGTTCCAAGATCAAGTACTTGGGAGCAATCTTCCTTCTCCCTGTCATAATTTCAAAGAAGGAAATGGATCCATTGTAAACACCAGCTAGGGTATCATCAATCTACCTCCTTTGTTTGTAAATCTTCTTCAACACTTTTTTCCTAATTTGCAATGCCTCATACCACTCCCATGGTTTGGCAGCTCTGAAGGAAGGAAGAATTCCATCACTTACCAACCTATCCCAGGTGTACTCCATGATAGCTCTGGTTTTCCACAACAGGAGATCTGTGTCTTCCTTATCTTGTGCCAACACCACCTTCAACCAATCAGTTGCCCTTGTAGCATCCTTTCCAGTTGAAAAAATCTCCTTAATGGCCTCATTACCTTTGGTCTGCACCCCTTGTAGCCAGCTTACTGTGGAAAGATTGGAAGCCTTCATCTTTTCAAGCTTGGTAATGGTCTCCTGAGGTAAAAGCCTTGCAGTAGAAACCAAGGGATTAATAGATTGCAAGAGCTTCATCAAATCCTCCAAGCATTTCTTGAGATTCTCATTTTCTTTCTTCAACTCATGCTTGGTCTTTATTTCCTTCCTCAACCTGCCCATGATGACTACACTAGAACCCTCATAATCTTCAATATCATGTTCCACAGAAGTAGGCCCCAAGTTGAAAGTCTGTACATTATAATCCTTTCCTGCCACATCATCCCTATTTTTATCTGGAGTAGGGGTCACAATGTGAACACCCTATTATGAGCTTCATCTCTTTCAATCTTCGAGATCACCCTAGCCTTCTTCTTACCTTTGTCGTTTCCAATCTTGGCTAGTAGTGCATCCCAATTCGGTGGACTATCTTTCACAACAACTTGTTTTCTCCTTATCTCCTTGTCCAACCAACCAGGGACAATGGATTCCAATTGTACCTCATCTTTTTTTCCTCTTCTTGTTGATCTTTAGGTGCCTCCTCACTCACATTCTGCTTCTCAGGAGTTTCATCTGTCTTACTTTCTTCCTCTTCAACATGTTCATCCTTATGCTCGGGTGATGGAACCTTTACCATTTCTTCTTTGCTTGGAGGGACTTCTTTAGTTCTAACAGGGGAATCTGCATATGCAACCAAAGGGGACTACATTATCTTTTTAATTTCTACCTCTGCACTATGAAGATCACCCTCATGAAATTCTTCTCCCTCAGTATCCAGATGATTCTCAACATCCTCTGACTCACCGGGTTTTCTTTTAGCTCCATGAGCAGAAGGAACATCATCATGTTGCTCCTCATGAGAAACCACCAGAGGGAGATCTACCTTAGGTACACTATCCCTGGGAGAAGGAGTCCTAGACCTCCTCGTATATACCTTGGACCTCTCCCCCGAAATTTCAACATTTACCATTGGTGGGGTAACTTCTTCCCCTCCTACCTTGGAGCTAGCCTTCTCTGACAATTTTATGATTCTCCTCCTTTTTGGTATAGGATCATCATCCTCAGGATTCTACCCTTTAGCCTCTTTCTTCTTAGACTTCTTAGTCCTTGTCCTCTTCTTAGCCTTTGGCTTTCTCTATTTTTTTGTCTCTTGGACCTCCTCCTCTTGAATAGCTTTAATTTTGATTTTGAATGGAGAATCCAACATACCCTTTCCCTTAGGATCTTGCTCGGTAGATTCTTCAGAGGTTGAGTGGGGATCCAAATCTCCCATTAGCACATAGGTGCACTGTACACCATTATTTTCTAGCTCCCATAGCTTATGCTTTAGCCACATCCTAGTAAATTTGATAACTGGATCCACTAGTTGTTTTGATTTTGTCTTTTTCTCCTCCAACCAATCCACATCACCAATTGGTCTATCTTTTATTGCCTCATAAGCATGATCCTGGATCAAGTTTCCATCATCTTCTAATTGATCAGGAATTGCCTTCACATTATACAATCAAACTGACTCAACTGGAAGCTAGGATAATTTCTTCTTTTTGACCTCAAATTCATCACTGTAGTTGGCCCAGTAGTCCTCCAAATTCACCTTATGGCTATACTCTTTGCTAGCCTTCTTTTGAGCTTCTCTTGTAATATCAAACCTGGATCTGTTGGAGTGGAAAGATAGACCAAGGGTACTAATTTCTTCCTCTGAAGCCTGGGTAGAACCAATGGAAGGAAAAAAACTCTCCTGTACCAATCCTTAATGGGAAGTCCCCACCAAATCCAGTCTTATGCTTGTGCCTCTTGACAATGGCATCAAAGTCACATATCTGCCTAGTGACCTCCAACAGTAGAATGTGATCGATAGGGTATCTTAGAAGTTTGTATGGGGCTCTCTGGCAGCCATCAATCTGAATGTAGGAGAAATTTGGGAACTGAATAAACCATGCTCCATATTTCCTGATGAGTTCTTTAGCCTGGTTTGAAATCCTAACATGCTTTGCACCCTAAAGCAATCTAGTGATATGCATGGTGAATGCATCATTCACCCTCCTATAGTTTGTGCTTCCTAAATGCAATTGAGGATAAACCTCATAGATGATATCTTGTCTAAAGATTCCCCTTGTGGTCAATCCCTTGTAGGGTTGGAATCTAGTAAGTGCATAGACCAAATATGAATTCATTGTGAAGGTCTTGGTCTGCAACACATTGGATAACTACTCGTGGATTACTTGGCTAATGACCCCTGCCCAATGGTAGTCAATCTTATCTTGCTCCATCCTCACAATCACAAGGCATATCCAATTCTCAAACATGCCAACATTCCTCAATCCAACCACCCTACTGAGAAGAGTGATGGCATCATAATACTCCTTGAACTTTATCCTGAAAAGTTGTTTGGGTACTTTAGAATAATGAGACTTGGGCTTCTCTAGCCAAGAATTGATAAATTGTTGTGACTTCATAATTTGTTCATCGTAGAACTCCTGAGCTACCTTCATGTTGAATCCCACCACATGAGACCTATCTGGCATATCAAAGGTTTGGGAAATGGAGACAGGGTTGAGATTTGCTACAACTCTCCCTTGAGGACCAATAATTCTCTGTGTGCCCTGATCATAGTTCCTAGCACACTCAAGGACCAACTCATAACACTACACCATGGAAGGGAAGCCAGCTACATGGGACAAGCCTAATTCCATCATCCTTCTAGCCACCAAAGGAAGATCCTCTGTCACCATCCTTCCTTTAAATTCTTCATAATCCCATGATCTAACATTTGTATCAGTCACCTCTGACCAAACTAAAGTGATTTTACTCTTAGGGATCTTGCTCTTAATGTCCATTTTAATCTTCTCTGCATCAGACATTGAAGACCCAGCTGCCTTGCTAGGTTCGGCCTACACTCAACATGGAAATCATAATAAAAACCATATGAAAGGGAATGTTAATCCATAAGAACACCATTAGAATAAGCCTCATACAGCCAAGGTGTTACTAAAACTCATGTAAAATGCCCTTGATAAACTTCAGGTTTTAGAGCCATCCGGGGAATCCGAGCCAGGGAGGAATTTTGGGAAATTCTGGGCTAGACAGATTCCAGCGAAATAATCAACAAACACCCACTAACAATTAAATCTAATCATTTTCCATCAATAAACCACATAGGAGATCACAAGTTAGCATGAAATAATAATAAAATGCATTGAAAATCACTAACACATCATGCTACTCCATATTTCCTTACATTCCACTAAATTTTGGGAAAATCCGCTAGAGACGAATTTTCGCGGAGGTAGAGACACTTCACAAAATCTAGAAAAAATAGGGAAACAAGGACTTCAGGAAAATCCAGTGTCATTAGAAATCCGTGGAATCGTCTCAGCTCACCAAAAGTCAGTCATCTCACTAAGAAGTCTTGGCGAATTCCAGAAGGTCACATCGAAGGTGGATGTCATCAGATGAGGTTTCGCTAAAATTAGGTGGTTTTGGTGTAACGTCTTGCCAACGAAAGGGAGTCTCATCGAAGCAAATGGATGTTTTGGTGATAGGTTTTGAATTTGGCTAGAGGTCTTGTCGACTGCGTAATGTTTCGCTAACATGGAGTCTCATCGGTATAACCTCTCGCCGACAACATGTGATCTCCTCGAAAGAAGATTCGAGCTCACAACTCTTGCTGAGACCTTTGCTTTCACTGAGACTACCAACAGTCCCGAGACTTCATGACGAAGCCTTCTTTTTTCCATTTGGCGCTAGAAGGAGGGCCTAAATAAGAAAGTTGGATAAATTTTTGAATGCCATCTCTCCTGAAAGATTTAGAAGAAGGACAAGATCTGCTCTAGGAGAGGAGGAATTTTAGGAATTACTAGGCCCCACTAGGTCAAGAAGGACCAATAGAAGGGGAGAATCATCATCATCCCATCCACCTTCCACCTCTCCATCATCCCTATCTTCATCAAGTTCATCTAAGTCTGAGGGAATTCCCAGTCCACAACCTTGGCCAGTCATAAATCAACCATTACCACCCCCACCACCAATGGCTTTCCTAACAACCAACCCATCTCCATTAAGTTTTTTCGTTTACAATGTCATGCCCAAAAACCCTAAACACTTTTGTTCAAAATTCCATGTCAATGATCCAAATAGGACCACTGAGGAACACATTAGGATCTTTCAGACCGGCCTTAAGGATAGAGGGATAAACCATGAGGATGTATTATGTAGATTATTTCCTTATTCATTGGAAGAGGATGCATTCTATTGGTACAACCATTTGCTTGTTGGGTCTATCAAGCATTGGACTGAGCTAGAGGCTACCTTTTTGCAAAAGTTTCAAATCCCCATTTGTTCTAATGAGCTTTACCATCAGTTCACTAATGTGAAGAGGGAGGTCAATGAGCCTATAGGATCTTTCAATAATAGGTTTCATCGTGCTTATACTAGACTACAAGCCCCTTATGTTGTTGATGAACCCACTACTCTAGAAATTTATTATGAGGGACTTGATAATTTGACAGCTACCTTTATGAAGTGGAGTAATAACCCCCCTACTAGTCTACTCGATGCATATACAGAGGCTATGAAATTTAGCACTAATCTAAGGCAACATCTATCTAGGCCTTTACCCTCATTAGGAACCGTTGCTCACCCTGGACAAGTTCCAGCTCTCAACCAGGCTCTAGAAAACCATACTCCAATCATGAATCCAATACATCAGTTTCCCTTGGTCCCTCACCCAGGACCTTCCATGGGACAAGTTTCATCCACAATTAGTTACCCTTAGTAAAATGTGAATCAACCCCTACATATCTAGCCTCAGGATAGTTATCCTTCATACCTGCAAAATTCTAAAGTTTTGAACTAGTCACTAAATGCCAATGTTGCAGTAGGGTATTCCCAGAATAATGTGAACCAACCTCCATACTGTAATTCTGAAAAGGAAAGATTGGATGAATTTTCTAAACCAATAAAGAAGCTAAATATGGAGGTGACTTACTTGAGGAACCAAAATAGTCAGTTGCAAGCTGCTTAGAGAAATATGCAGTCCAATTAGAACAGAGAGAATCCACAAGGACAACACTTTGATAGAGGGCAACCTCATGATAGAGGATACAATAATGACAAAGGATTTAATAATGGTAGAGGGTATAATAATGACAGAAGACATAACTATTATAAAGGACAACCCTCGGGCCAGAACTTTGATAGAGGTGGTGGATAAGGGTTCGATAGAAGGAAACAATCGGGATAGAACATGACTTGGAACACAGGGCCCAACAATGGAGGATTCCCCACCCCATTGGATCAACTAGTTATTCAACCTGTTAATCAGTCTTCTGGTCAACTAGTTAATCAAGAGAAGCCTCCTAGTGGTGTATATCTAGCTAAGGCTACTTTATTAGGGTGGTGTAGGCTCCACAAGACTAGTCAGCATTTTGAGTTAGACTGTCAAGAATTCCAAACAGTGGCCTCAATCTTTTAGTACGAAGTGGAGAACAATGCAAGCAATTAGGAAATAGTACCATCCAACCCTTATGATTCATCAGTGTTGGTATTAAACCATGCTCCTTTTCCTCAAAGTAAGGAGAATGTACCTGAAGAGGAATCTGACGAATTGGAGGAAGAAATAGACTAGGTATGCAATGGAGATGAAATGATAGTTATTTGATGAGAGTCTAGTGAATGATAATGGTCCCAGAGATGAAGAAGAGGCTTATGTTGAAGAAGTGCAGATCTTCCAGAGACCTGTTAAGAAGTATGACTTGAGGGAGTTTCCACAAAGGCTGGAGGCCACTATACTACTTCCATTCCACCAAATAATTTCAACACGCTTCCAGACCTTAATGCTAGCAATAATCCATCACTTCCTCAGGTGTCCAATCAATATTTATCTCAAGATATAGGATATGCTGATGTACCAAAAGGGAGAAATGTTGATGCAAATAAGGAAGAGATGATGGAATACCCAAGGGAGACTCCTATTGATTTGAATGGAGAACAATTGGCCACATATGTTGCTGAAGAACTCCAAAAATTGAAGGTAAATCTATCTATATTTTAGTTATTAGGAGTTCCATCCATTATGAATGCAGTCTTAGGATATTATAATGAAAATTCCATGTCACAAGATAAATTAGTTAGCGAGAATGTCGATAGAGTATCTAGTTCTTAGTCAGTAGGAAGACAAAATCAGATTCATAATCAAGTCCATAGCCTCCCTGGAGATACTGGGAAAGAAAAGGACAAGTCTCAAGTTGCTCAAGTAGATACTCCCTTAACTCTATTTCAAGGGAAGACAGACACACCTCCATTCTTGATTTTTGTTTGAATATTCGGTAAGAATCTGCATAATTGTCTACTAGATTCTGGTGCTTCAACCAATGTTATGCCCTTTAGTGCATGTTGAGCTATGGGAATTACTCCTGCTGAATCACAAAAGAAAGACACACAATTGGATAGGACTAAAGTAAATGTTGTAGGAGAGTTAAATATGATTCATATGCAGATTGCTTCTGATCCTAGGATTCAGCAGGTTATCAATATCCAGGTGGCTGACATACCAGACGCTTATGGCCTAATCTTAGGAAGAGACTTTACTAGGGCCTTGAATGGGTATGTTTTGACTGATCACTACCATATGTGGCTTCCCTGGAAGGGAGTGCCAAACTAGATTAGGATTGAAAGAGAACCCAAAATGAAGTACATGATTATAGAATATCAAAAAACTTCTACTGAAATTCTGGTATCAAAAGTAAATATGGGTAACTATATGCTTGTTGCTCCTCTTGAAGAGCCACATATGGAGGAAGTTCTTATGTTCCACACAACACCTGTTGACCTTATAGTAGGATCCAGTGGTACTAAAGTCCTGATTGAACTAGCTAAAGATGATAGTGGTCTGGAAGATAGTCAGCTTGGTTTGCTAGATAATTTTCAAGAGTTCATTCAAAAGTGCATTCAAGATCAAGTTCAGTTGGGAAGGGGAATGAACTTTGGAGAACTACTTTTTCTCAATTGGTGCAGGGTACATAATGCTTCTCATTTGGAATTGGACTATTGCTTATGCCAAGTTGCAATGGAAAAAATACATAAATGTATCAACACTACTCCTATAGCGAAAATCGATATCCGAAATGTCCAAGAAGATCCTAAAAGAAAAGGTGTGATGCTTTCTAAAGATCCATCCAGTAGTAACAATGCAAGTGAAAAGATAGGGAACTCTACAGTTGTTGGTTGTTGGAATTTAAGATTCAATGGGTCCAAATCAAAGAATGGAGCTGGGGTAGGTTTTGAGATAATTAGCCCAAGGGGTAAGACATTTTTTTCCACTCATAGACTTCAATTCCACCATATGAATAATGTAGCCGAATATGAGGCCTTGGTGCATGGGTTGTTAATGGCATTGAAGAAAAAGGTTAAAATATTGCAATTTTTTAGAGATTTTGAGTTAATAGTCAAGCAAGTTAGGAGACAATACTCTTTTCATGATAGGAGAATGACCAACTATAGACACAGAGTGTGGGACCTCATTGAAGGATTTGATGCCTTCAACATTCAGTTGATTCCACAAAATAAGAATCAAACAGCTGATTCTCTTGCTTAGGCGGAAAGTACCTTGCAGCCTCTGTCTCTTTCAGGACTAAAGAAGTTTACTGTGGAGTTGACCCTAGTACCCTCAGTGCCCAATAATATTACCAACTTCCAAGTATTTCAAGATGACAAGCATATCTTAGATTTTATTACTAGTACTGATGTCTTTTCTTCTCAAATCATTGATGAAACTAAACTTCAAGAAGCTGAGATGGACTTGGAAGGGGTAATTAATCTGAAGACCAACATAATTCCTAGGGGAATGATGCAACTAGAGAGGATATTTGATCTGGACAAGATTAGAGATCAGGAACAAGATACCAGGAAAGAGTCTATTAGTGGATAGTGTGACAAATATAATATGGGATCTCAGGAGGATGTCAAAAATGTCTTTATTGGTAAAGTATGCACTCCTAAGGAAGGGCAGGGAATAATAAATGCACTACATAGATATCTAGATGTGATAGCCTGGAGTTATGAAGACTTAAAGACTTATGATACATCAATCATAACCCATACTATTCCTCTCAATCCAGGAGTAAAGCCTTTCAGACAGAGGCAAAGGCCCATCAATGCTTTACTGGAACCCATAATATAGAAGGAAGTGCAGAAATTGTTGTCTGCAAGGATAATATTCCCAGTCAGACATTCTACTTGGGTTACAAACCTGGTTCCAGTGTGAAAGAAAAATGGTGAAATCTGGTTATGTGTGGATTTCAAGAACCTAAATAGGGAATTAGAGAAAGATAATTATCTGGTACTC
The DNA here is from genome assembly GCA_007258455.2 of Sequoia sempervirens. Classification (NCBI taxonomy): domain Eukaryota; kingdom Viridiplantae; phylum Streptophyta; class Pinopsida; order Cupressales; family Cupressaceae; genus Sequoia; species Sequoia sempervirens. The sequence goes on along the minus strand of VDFB02109042.1, from coordinate 77,865,465 downwards.
TCATTGGATGAAGTGCTTCAGATTGTCAGTGGATCTCAGATGATGTCCTTCTTGGATGGTTATTCAAGATACAACCAGGTCATGGTGCAATATGAGGACAAGCACAAGACTACTTTCACCACCAAGTAGGGCACTTTTTCCTACAGAAGGATGCCTTTTGGCTTAATTAATGTTGGAGCCACATTCCAAAGAGCGATGGACATTTCCTTTAAAGACCTCATTGGTAAGTGCATAATCATTTACATGGATGATCTAATGGTCTTTTCCAAGAAGAGAGGTGATCATATCTCATATTTATACAAAGTTTTTCAGAAATGTAGAGCGTGGGATATCTCTCAACCCAAAGAAATGCATCTTTGGGGTAGCATAAGGTAAATTGTTGGGGCATGTCTTCTCTGAAAAGGGAATTTCCATTGATCTAGAACATGTAGAAGTCATTCTTAAGATTCCACCACCTTCCAGTAAAAAATAAATGAAATCATTCTTTGGCAAGATAAACTTTGTGAGGAAGTTCATCACTAGGTTCGCAAAAATAGTTAAGCCACTAAACACAATGTTAAAGAAGGAGGCCAAAGTTGAATGGAATGCAGAGGCAAAAGAAGCATTTGCAGAGATAAAGAGGGCTATTGCTGAAGCTCCTATTTTGGTAAGTCCAAACTATGCTAAACCATTCTATATATATTCATTTTCCTCTAGTCATTCTTGTGCTGCTATGTTAACTCAAAAGTTGGATCAAGGAAATAAGCATCCCATAGCATTCATGAGTGCACCATTGAAGGATGCAGAGTTGAGATACCCAAGTGTGGAAAAGTAGGCCTATGCCTTAGTCAGGGCTGTAAAGAAATTCAGGCATTATATCCTCAGAAACAAAATCTTTGCTATAGTTCCTGATCCTATAATTAAGCTGTTATTGATGCAGAATGAGCTCAGGGAATGTAGAGCCAAGTGGGTAACTATGTTATAGGAGTATGATATTGAGATTCAGTATTTTGTGTGTAGTAAGTTCCCATTGTGATTACAAGCCTTTTCACATTTTATCACTGAGTTGTTTATGCATTGTCAAGACCTGGCATTAGAGACCTTGGGGTTATCTCTCGAGGCTTGCTGATAGAGATTTACCTTTCAAGTGAGATAGGACATTATATTCTTTCTGAGTTGTTTTGCAGAAAACACCATCAACAAGAAGCAAGGCAGTGGGAAGGGTTGAGATGATGTGGGACCAAGCCAATGAGATTTGTCATTCCATTGGGAAATGACAAGTCCCTTTTCATTTTATGTGCAATTTTTTTTGGTTATCTATAGGTGTATAGTCCTTTATTTATAAGCATTAGAATAGCTAGTCCCTTGGCTTGTGAGGGACATTATATCCTCATGATCATCAATAAAGATTACATTTACAACACATGTTGGTTCTCTTTCTTATTTGTATGTAATTGCAAAATTGGAATAATGCAATTTGTTTTGACAATCTCCTTTATGCACATTAATGAACTTTAGTAGAACATGATGTATCTTTTAATGTTTAAATGAAAACACAAAAGAATAAACAATAAGTTACTTGATTTTAGCTAAAAGAAAAAATTAGGTAACAATTATATAAAATAAATAAAAGATATTATAATATAAATATATTTTAAGAGATAGTATAAGATGATCCCATTATAAAGGGGAGAACTTTAGTAAATGGGGAAAATTCTCATTCATATAAGACAAAACACATATAAAACAAAAAAATTCTCATTCACAAGTTTATGAAGTGATGTGATAAGCATAATAGTACGATTTGTTATTAAGAAAACAAACTATCATAAAAATAAACTATCAATAGTCATTTAACAAAAGGATCTAATCCATTTAATAAGTGGTACGAATTGAAAAGAGGAAAGAAACAATTAGTTTATGGTGTGTCCCTTCCTCTCAAAGAGGCACCTCTGTTGATAGGCATAAAGGTAAGCAATGTACGCATTAGGAATGCATCTAAGTTAGGTAATACAGATTAAATATTGGGTAATAAAATATCAGCAAAAGTAAATATAGACCAGTGATCAAGACAAGACAGATATAAATCAGGAGTAATAACAGTGTGGTGTATGTGTAATACATATTTAAAATATAGCTTGATATAGTATTTAATATATAAATATATCTTAAAGGTGATAACTGATTCATATAAGGAAACAATTTCTTATGAATGAAATGATACAGTTTGATTGGATGAAATAAGAACAATAGAATATATTTTGACAGGAAGAACATTCTTTGGGATTTGATCAAATACAGAACAAGGTAAGTATTATCATATATTTGAATAAAATTTCATGATTACTTATGTATGTAGGGGTTAAGAATAGTGGATTTAGGTAGATATCAAATATGTTATTAATTAATTCAAATGTCATAGATTCTTATAAATATATTATGATTTATGAATATATTTAAATATATTATGATTGATGAATATATTGAGAATTTTAATGACATGTTAATAATTTATATATATATATATATACACACACACACACACATATATATATATATATATTGTGATTCATACATACATCATAGGTGATTGGAAAATACAATATATACATATATATATATATATTATTTATGATTATCCAATAATGATGCTTGCAACAATTATTGAACCTTATAAGCAATTATGATTCTTTAATATAAGAATGGATTTTTGAGCATACTCACTTTCATTAATACCCAATTGAGGATAGGGAGTTTGTGGAGGGAGAGGCAGGGTAATTTGGTCACTTGATGGATAATCCCAAGATAGGTAGGAAACCTTGAGGGAGTCCACTTGGAGATTGTTTCACGCACCCTTGACACAGTAATTCTACCATCCTTTGCTAGGATTAGGAAAGCAGGAAGGACAAAAATATATTCAATACATAGTAATAGGTTATATAAGAATTTGATGTTTTCATTTAAATACATTAGGATAGTAATGCATATGCCTTATTCTTAATATGTACAACCTGAATTATCTAATCTAACTATGATCAAGGATCTATGTGGTATTTTTTCATTATGCATGATGTGTGCAGGTCATAAAGGAAAGTTTTATTTACCGATCAGTTAACTTGTAAATGAAACTTTCCTTTATGACCTGCACACATCATGCATAATGAAAAAATACCACATAGATCCTTGATCATAGTTAGATTATATAATTCAATTTGTACATATTAACAATAAGGTAGATGCATTGATCATGTATTGAATAGATTTTTGTCCTTCTCACTTTCCTAACCCCAGCAAAGGATGGTAGAATTACTGTGCCAAGGGTGCATGAAACTGTCTCCAAGTGGACTCCCTCAAGGTTTCCTACCTATCTTGGGACCATCCATCAAGTGACCGAATTACCTCGCCTCTCCCTCCACAAACTCCCTAGCCTCAATTGGGTATTAGTGAAAGTGAGTATGCTCAAAAATCCATTCTTATATTAAAGAATCATAATTGCTTATAAGGTTCAATAATTGCTGCAAACATCATTATTGGATAATCGTAAATTATATATATATATATATATATATATATATATATATATATATATATATATATATATATATATATATATATATATATATATATATATATATATATCTATATTTATCAATTATTAACATGTCATTCAAATTCTCAATATATTCATCCATCATAATATATTTAAATATATTTATAAGCATCACTAACATTTGAATTAATTAATAACATATTTGTTATCCACCTAAATCCAATATTTTTACCCTCTACATACATATGTAATTATGAACTTTTATTCAAATATATGATAATACTTACCTTGCTCTGTGTTTGATCAGATCCAAAGAATGTTCTTCCTATCAAAAAATATTTTTTTGTTCTTATTTCCTCCAATCAAACCATATCATTTCATTCATAAGACATTGTTTCCTTATATGAATTAGTTATAACCTTTAAGATATATTTATATATTAAATACTATATCAAGTCATATTTTAAATATGTATTACACATACACCACACTATTGTTACGCCTAATTTATATTTGTCTTGTCTTGTCTTGGTTGCCAGTCTATATTTACTTTTGCTGATCTTTTGTTACCTAATATCTTATATGTATTTCCTGACTTAGATGCCTTCCTAATACTTACATTGTTTACCTTTATACCTATCAATAGAGGTGCCTATTTGAGAGGAAGGAACACACCATAAACTAATCGTTTCTTCCCTCTTTTCAATTCATACCACTTATTAAATGGATCACAACCTTTTGTTAAATGACTATTGATCATTGCTTTTTATGGTAGTTTGTTTTCTTAATAACAAATCACACTATTATGCTTATCGCATCACTTCATAAACTTGCGAATGAGACAATTTTTGTCTTATATGTGTTTTGTCTTATATGAATGAGACTTGTCTCCATTTACTAAATCACTCCCCTTTATAATGGGATCATCTTATACTATCTCTTAAAATATATTTATATTATAATATATTATATTTATTTTATATAATATTAATATATCTTGTTAATATATTATATTTTAATTATTTATATAATAATATTATTTAATATTATTTATTAAACAATATATATTAATAATATTATATATCTCTATCATTCAAACTAAACATCACATTATGATGTTTAAATCTTTAATTTAAACAATGCCTAAATATCGGGACATCACAGTCCACCCCGCCCAAGATTGCTTTCCCTCAAGTAATCATATTCTAAGCTGTGTAGTTTTAAGGTGTTTCTCCTTGAGGTGATGATATTAGCTTTGGTATGAGTTTGAAGTTCTAACCGAAGTGGTGGTTGTTCTGGCTATGAGGACAATGTATTGACTAATTTTCTACTATTTCTCAATAACTCTCAAAACCCCCGAGTTGGATTTTGTGAATCAATATAACTTAAAACCAAATGAATAAAAAATTAAAGCAGACAACAAAGTAGCTCAACCAAGAAGGCAATTAGTTCAACTAGGAAAACAAGTAGCTCAAGCAAGCAAGCAACTAGCTCAAGCACATAGACAAGTAGCTCAACTAGGCAAGCAAGTAGCTCAAGTAAGCAAGCAACCAGCTCAAGCATATAGGAAAGTAGCTCAAGTAAGCAAGCAACCAGCTCAAGTACACATGCAAGTAGCTCAAGTAGGAAAACAAGCATCTCAAGCAAGCAAGCAACTAGCTCAAGCACATAGGCAATTATCTCAAACACACGGGTAAGTAGCTCAAGCACATAAGCAACCAGCTCAAGTAGACAAGTAGGTAGCTCAAGCACACAACCAAGTAGCTCAAGCACAAAACCAACCAACTCAAGCAAACAAACAACCAACTTAAGCACCTTGACAAACAACATTTTTAACATTTTCAAAAGTAATTATAAGAACACATCTTGTTGAAGATACATGAAGTAGCATATAGATACATGTAATACATAAAGTATAAATGTAAGGCACAAATACACATAATACATAGAGTATACACAAGAAGCATGAAGAATATATGTGAATAAACATGAAGTATACACACAAGTATATAAAGTCAACAAGCATACATATTAATACATGTAAGTCATAAAATATACACTTAAATACATAAATTACATGAATACATGTATACACATAAGCCACAAGGTATACACCTGAATACACATAAGCCATAATATATACACTTGAATACACATAAGCCACAAAATATACATTTGAATGCACATAAGCCACAAAATATACACTTGAATACACTTGAATACACATAAGCCATGGAGTATACACTTGAATACAAATACAAAGCCACAGAGTATGCAAATACAAAGTCATAGATTATACACTCAAATACATTGTCATGAAGTATACACTTGAATACAAAGTCACAGAGTATACAAATATAAAGTCATAGAGTATACACTCGAATACAAAATCATGACGTATACATTTAAATAGAAAGTCATAGAGTATATGCAAGGTATACACATAGTTGCATAAATACATGTAGGTCACAAAGTATATACACGGAAGGCATGCACATATGGAGATACATTAACACAGGATGGAAGGAACATGTTATGATACCAATTGTAATGTCCCCTTATTAAAATTAGGCTAGATTGACCTAGAAATGGGTATGTGTAGGATCATCATGGAAAAAACAGGTTCTTAAGTGGCGAAAAATTTAGAAAAAATCAGAGTTAGGCAACTTGACATAAAAATTTGAATAAGTTATCTATATTATTTCAAAAATATGTAAGAATGGAATCTGTAGAAAATTGAATTTAGTTTCTAAACTACTAGGTTTTTTTTTTTTTTCTAAATCTATTTGGTAAAATTTGAAATTTCAATGCAATAGTACTTAAATTTCAAGGAAAAAATAAGAAGTAGGTGCCTGTCTGACCACCCTAACCATAATAAAATGATAATATTTTTTTATAATATTTTAGATATAAGTAGAGGACTCATGTCCCAATGTGATGCATATATTTTTGTAATTTTTTTCCAATTAAATAATTAATTATTAATTTTTATTACAACTTTTAAAAAATATAAAAATCGCTTGTCTAACCACCTTAACTTGGTCAAAACTTCATGAAATTCATTTTTTTAATCTTATAGTATGCAAAGCATAGAATGTGACACATGTTTTAGATTCAAAAATGTGATATCATTTGAAAGCTATAGATGTTTTGAATCAACTTATCAATCAAGACTTTAGTTGTAATTAAAATAGAAAATGAATAATAATTATTTATTAAATTCAAAGTAAAGCATAATTTATATTGGTGGAAAGCTAAGAATCTCCTTTTAAAACCATTTTTGTTTCATCAATTTTGGGTAAAAAAAAGTCATCGGCCACATACCCTACACATACCCATCATATTGCCACTTTTTGGCCCATCATGATCCTGCACATACCCAAATATAAAATGCACAAGTTAGGATAAGGGATTTTGTATTTACCGATCAATTAACATGTAAATGACACTTTCCTTTAGGACCTGCACACATCATGCATAATTAACAAATACCACATATATCCTTGATCATAGTTAGATTGGATAATTCAAGTTGTACATATTAAGAATAAGGTAGACACATTACTATCCTAGTGTATTTAAATGAAAACGTCACATTCTTATATAACCTATTACTATGTATTGAATAGATTTTTGTCCTACCCGCTTTCCTAACCCTAGTGAAGGATGGTAGAATTACTGTGCCAAGGGAGTGTGAAATAGTCTCCTAGTGGACTCCCTCAAGGTTTCCTACCTATCTTGGGACCATCCATCAAGTGACCAAATTACCCCATCTCTCCCTCCACAAACTCCTTATCCTCAATTGGGTATTAGAGAAAGTGAGTATGCTAAAAAATCCATTCTTATATCCACCTAAATCAACTATTCTAACCCTCTACATACATAAGTAATTATGAAATTTTATTCAAATATATGATAATACTTACCTTGTTCTGTATTTGATCGGATCCCAAAGAATGCTCTTCCTGTCAGAATATATTTTGTTGTTATTATTTCCTCCAATCAAACCATATCATTTCATTCATAAGACATTGTTGCCTTGTATGAATCAGTTATCACCTTTAAGATATATTTATATATTAAATACTATATCAAGCTATATTTTAAATATATATTACACATACACCACACTGTTGTTACTCCTGATTTATATCTGTCTTGTCTTGATCATTGGTCTGTATTTACCTCTGTTGATCTTTTATTACCCAATATCTGATCTATATTTCCTAACTTAGATGCCTTCCTAATACTTACATTGCTTAACTTTATACCTATCAACGAAGGTTCCTCTTTGAGAGGAAGGGACACACCGTATACTAATCGTTGCTTTCCTATTTTCATTTCACACCATTTATTAAATGGATCACAACCTTTTGTTAAATGACTATTGATCATTTCCTTTTATGATAGTTTATTTTCTTAATAACAAATCTCACTATTATGCTTATCACATCACTTCATAAACTTGGGATTGACACAATTTTTGTCTTATATGTGTTTTGTCTTATATGAATGAGACTTGTCCACATTTACTAAATTGCTCCCCTTTATAATGGGACCATCTTATACTATCTCTTAAAATATATTTATTTTATAGTATCTTATACTTATTTTATATAATATTAATATATCTTGTTAATATATTATATTTTAATTATTTATATAATAATATTATTTAATATTATTTATTAAACAATATATATTAATAATATTTTATATCTCTATCATTTAAACTAAACATCACATTATGATGTTTCAATCTTTAATTTAAATAATTCCTAAATATCAGGACATCACAGTATACCTCAAATTGATTTCATTTCTATCATTGAAAATTGAAGAAGCTTACAAAGAGTAGGAGTGGAGTGAACAAGTTGGAGGTACCCCATTGTTGCATAGTTAGAGGTGAAAAGGAGCAAGCATATAAGTAAGCATACAGATTCCAGCTGAGAAATTCCTTTGATGTAAAAGAATTGTAAAGAGAAGCTACGGTTATGAATAATGGAAGGAAGTTTAGGAACACATAAACTAAAAAACAAATAATAGAAGCTAGACTCTTAAACCAAGACTTGATTGATCAATGTCCTAGGTCAGAGTTGAGGCCTAAGAGAAATGCACAGTTAAATCCTTCGATGGATAAGTTGTAGGATAAACACAAAGACTTAGGGGATGTGTGGATGTCATAGAGAGGGTATGAGTTGTTCATGTACCACTATAGAAAACAATATAGGTTCCAACTTGTCTGTAATCCATGGAAAATGAACTTGTGAAAGCTAGTTGTGCCTAATGTATTCATAAATGTAGAGTTGGTTAAGGAACTAGCTTGTAGATATGATCCCAAATGACAAGTTGTTCAGCTATATGATGGGTCAGAATTAATTATCATCTCCAAAGACTTCATTTCCACTATTTTTCAATTAGATTGCACCATTAATATGCCATTAATAGTGAAAAAACTCTTGACAAAATATCACTACATGGACACTAGCTACAAAAGGTGGAAATTTCCCTTACACAGGCCTCAGGAGGAAGGAAATCAAATTAAAAGGTTTTGTAGCAACGAACACCCTCCCTTTCATGAAGAGCTATTTCAGCAGTATTTTCAATATACATATTACATTGTAGGACAAGTGTTGGGAGTGGAAGTTTTAGCTCTTATGTCAATAGCTCCAATGGTCTTGGCAACAGATGTGCAAATCTGAGATGCTAGATCATTTGATTATGTTGGCTATCTAGCCAATGGTTTACACCAAGGACTAGAAAGAATTAAAAACAATAGTGATTATATTAATTTTAAACATTATTCCCTATTCATGTAGTTACTTCTATATGAAGGACAAGCTAAAGGGCTTTGGGGAGAGGAATTAAGGATAAGAGATACAGATGAGGATGGAAATTTCAAACCAATTTAGATGTGGAATTTGATATGGGACAATAGATATAGGAGATCCCATTATTTATACTTTGAGGAGTATTTTGTCAAGCCTTTGCTGAAATTATTGGGGCATCCATGTGATTATAACTTTTTTCTTGAAGTACAAAGGTTTCTTAGACCTAAAAAGAAGGATCCCAAGAAAAAGGTGAATCATAATTGGGGAGATTGGTACACATTCTCTGATTGCACTATGATTAGAGCATATGGGTTTGAAGGAGCCCCACACTTGTTACCAAGAACAGTTCTTGATAGCATGGCCTATTTGGAGATTGTGAGATAGTTGGCCATATCATATTCCAAGCACCTTAAAGGGTACAATAAGCAATCATTTATGTCGAGTACTCTATGTTTTGTAGATTTCACAATTGTTTCTAGTGAAGGATATGAAGAGATTGATAAGACATTGGTACACTACAATTTTCCAATAGGAAATGAGAGAAAGAATGTTGATTTAGAGAACTTTATTAACAGAGTAAAATTGTCACAAACACTATTTTGGTATGAACATCAGTTCTCTATGGATGATGTGATAAGAAATTGTGATGAAAATTTGATTGCACAAAGGATAGCCATATACAATAAGATCATGTTAGTTGAGGGATGGAGGAAGGAGAATAATCCTTCATATATAAAAGCATTCAATAATGTGTAGGATCCTTTAGAAAGAGTTGAGTAGATGATCACTCATGAGGATGAACTAACTAGAGATGTGCCCCCTATAGTTTTTGAAACACATGTGGCAACTTGCTCTAGAATACAGGTTGAGAATATGGAACCCGTTAGTTATATACCCTCACATCCCATTCTAGAAGTCAGTTTCTCTGTGGATACCAACATGAGTGAGGAAAAGGATGAAGATGAAAGTGATGATGAAGAAGATGAGGTTGAACAAATAAGTGTACCCATTTTCACACAATATGAGCCACCCAATGAACAAATTATTGTTAAATTTGAAGCATCAAACAAAATCTCTAGTGATGTGAGAGTTAGGGTTGGTCAAGAGTTTATTTCTAAAAGTGGCTTTGTTAAAACTTCAAAGTTCAAGTCATTTGTCTATGAATACAAACAGAGAGTGCTAAGGAAAAGAATGTAAGATATCACTCATGAACAAGAGGCAACTACTTTGGAGGAACTAAGAAAGGAGGTAGATCAGGAGTTGAAACCATCACCCCTGAGAGAGGAGGAGACCTACTTTAAGAGGTTGGGTTTTTGTTCTTACTGGGATGGGATATTAGTTCCACCATAGTGTTTGATAGCTTCAGGAAAAGAGGAGATAAGACATTGCACCTAATAGAAGAGGCAAGTGACAAAATGTATTCAGGGTCAGGTTACAATCTAGATGAAGCTACACTATTGATTTGGGCATTATATCCCCAAGACAAGAGACCTGCTATCATTAGTAATCCAAACCAAGTGTTTAGACATCTCTTGGTACATAGAAAAACATATACTAATCCCATCAAGATAGCAAAGTTAAACATAAATGTGGCAAAATTCAATAAGGCTCAAGTTGAAAAATTAATAAGAGATAATGAAAAACTAAGGAAAGAGGTAGCCAACTACGGAGATAAACTACCTTCTTCCTCTTCATCAAAATCATATTCTCCATTGGTGGAATATGAGGAGAATGTATTAGATGCCATGGAAAATGTCATATATTGAAAACATTGTCATGAGAGAGTTCAAGAGAAGTGCAATGAACTAGAGAAAGAAATCAAAAGCCTCAAGTTTGAGATGATCTCTAAGATAATCAAGAAGAGGTTCAAGAAGGTAATGAACCAGGTTGACCAATATTTGGAACTATTTGTAAAGGTGCACTCCACTCTTCAAAATCATGAGAAACTATAGGAGCATATGGAAGAAAAGAAAGAAGAATTGATCAATAAGGAGGTCATGAATGAACAAATCCTCCATATATATAATGAGTTAACCAATTGACATGAGGAGTTTGGTGCCAAGATTAAGGCTGAGCTTGATGAATTTGATCAACTATTGTATATCCTAATTCCCATGTTTTTTGATGATGAAGGACTTAAAGGACAAAACCATTGGAAGGATGAATTGGCTTAGATACTACCATGAACACTTGAGATGGTTAATGATGAAGAGAGGCTATTGGACAATACTCATAAGAAACTTGAGGGAATAATGTTTATGGAGTATAATATGATAGATTCTCTGTCAAATATTGACACTCCCATCAGAGAGGATTATATCGAGCACTTATCATAAATGCACTTGTTCATCACCAAAACTGAAGGGGCCTTGGGTGTGGAGGACTGAGTTTCAAGTTGAGGTTTGCAAGATGATTGAGCATTTCATCATGGAGACAAGAATTTTTCCAGATCCTAAGAGGTCACGAGTTCTCTATGATGAATAACGAAGCAAGTGTTACTACCTGTTGTTGTTTCCTCAACCGATTTCTTTATGTTTAGGGTATGTGCAGGATCATGATGGGCCAAAAAGTGGCAATATGATGGGTATGTGGCTAACGACTATTTTTTTACCCAAAATTGATGAAACGAAAAGGGTTTTGAAAGGAGATTCTCAACTTTCCACCGATATAAATTATGCTTTACTTTGAATTTAATAAGTAATTATTATTCATTTTCTATTCAAATTATGACTAAAGTCCTGATTGATAGGCTAATCGAAAAACATCTCTAGCTTTCAAACAATATCACATTTTTTGAATCCAAAACTTGCATCACATTCCATGCTTCTCATACTATAGGATTAAAAAAATAAAAATTGAATTTCATTAAGTTTTGACCAAGTTAAGGTGGTCAAACATATGAGTTTTTATATTTTTTAAAAATTTGTAATAAAAAAATCATAATTACTTATTTACTTGGAAAAAATTTACAAAAAAATATGCATCACATTGGGGCATGAGTCCTCTACTTATATCTAAAATATTATAAAAAAATGTTACCATTTTATTGTGGTTAGGGTGGTCAGATAGACACCCACTTCTTATTTTTTCCTTGAAATTTATGTACCACTGCATTGAAATTTCAAATTTTCACCAAATAGATTTTTTTTTTTTAAACAAACCTAGTAGTTTAGAAACTACATTCAATTTGCTACAGATTCTATTTTTATATATTTTTGAAATAATATAGATAACTTATTCAAAATATTATTTTAAGTTGCCTAAATATGATTTTGCTAAATTTTTTGCCACTTAAGGGCTTGTTTATTCCATGATGATCCTACACATACCCTTTAACAAATTACAATTAGCTAAAGTTATGAAAAGACATACCTTTTTGAAGTGATTTTGTAGCTTGTTGCTTCCCATATAAAAAGGGAAATCAAGCTTTAATTTTGAAAAATCATTCATTATCATCATCATCAGTAGTAATAGTACATAGGTTCATTAGCATATTACACTCATCCATTTCCATATTTCAGAAACTTCTGCTATTAATGTATATCTTTTGAAGCAATATAATGGAGAAATTTATTCATAATTGGTGATTTATTTCTAGTATTCAACTATTGTGTTAATGTTCATTCCTATATAATGTTGTGATGTCTCCAGAGTGGTTTTCCTAAGTTATTCATATTTATACAATTTTTTAGGACACATTTGCTATTACTACGTGGTTATCTTGGTTGGGTTCTAGCTAGAGCGAATTAAATTCCATTCAAGTAACTCATTTTAATTAGTTCATGCTAGGGACTAAAATCCTTTTAAATTAATTATTTTTATTGGTTTCCCTTAAGTTAAGAATTAAAAATACTTTCATGATACTATAGTAATTGAGGAGAAAAACATTGGGATTTGTGAAGAATAGTTCAATAACTGGAAAACCTGCACGTTTTTACAAGGTGCAAACATCCAAAGTACCCAACAAGCTAGAGTTAAGTTGACAGTTAGACTCACCTATCTTACATATCTATCTCCATCATCATCATTGACCCCTTGACTCCATTCACCCAATAGGATTAGGCACTAGTCAAATTTAGAAAATTTTACACAAACTTTACTCATACATTTGATTCTCAAGACATCTACAATAGGAACTAGTCATTAGCCTTGCATCTACTTCACACCCACGTGCCATTGTGAGTAGGTTTCCCAAATTATAGACCATATTTAAACCTTCAAATTTTCCTTATCATTTAGGTACACCTGCTTGGGTTTAGCAGAGCCTAAAGAGTAGGGGGTTATCAATCATATTCACCCCATTCATTAGCCAAAAATGTACTAAGAGATTGGCACACTCTTAAGGATCAAAACCTACATTTTTGAGACCTAATAGATTGGTGACTTTGGTGGGGAAAAACTAAGCAGATCTAAACCTTGAAACAAGTCATCAAGAGACTTCATTGGGGACAAACATAAAATACTATAAAATTTTCTCACTTTTCATAAAAGTGAGTGGTGACTCTATCAAAAGTTTTTAGGAATGAATGCATTAATTAGAAATTAAAATACACATCAATAAGAACAAACCCTAGAGTTCAAATCATCAAAGAATCCTATGAAATGAATGGCAAGAGATCTCTACACAAAGAAATTCCAAAGAAGAACAATGGCAGGTGGGCAGACAAGCATGGATCCCCCCTTCAAAAACCAACACAAACAGGAATGAAGTGGCATCTAATCAATTAGATATCATGTGTGGAGATAAGGGGAATACCTCGAAGCAAGCTTTCATAATGCATAATAGTCTTTTTCACAGTGATGAAGGAAACCATTCAATGCCACTTGAACAGAATAATCTAATTGACAACATTCTCAATTTCAAGTTAGATCCTCAGGGAGAATGAATTCCTCGCATGTATAGATGAAGAAAGAATTCAAAAACAAAATGAATATGACTAGAGGTTTTCATCACAACAAGGAGAAGAGACCCAATATGGATTTATGGACCATTCTGCCCCTGATGAGAATTATGATGAAATGACTACTCAAGAGTTGGAACAACATATGGAAAGACAGAGGGAGGGAGTTAGGAGGTAACAATAGTTGATAAAAGAAAGTAAAGAGCTGAGCCAAAAAAATCCCAAATGACTATTAATTCATCAAAATCACCAAAATATGTCCCTCCCCATAAGCAAGGGGGAAGCATCAATCTGCATGGGTCATTTCAAAATATAGGTGCTCCAAATACTTCAAAAGAACCTCACAACGTAGTTGGGAAATCAAATCAACATGTGCAACATAATATGTCACCACAAAACTCAATCATAAAATTCCAACAACATTCCACAATCTCACCCACCATCAGGACAAAAAAATTTTCCACACTATCAGCACCATGTGCCACAACAGAATGTATATTCTCATCAGAAAATCCAAAAAAATGATTAGCATGGATATCAATATTACCCCAATCTGCCACCTCAAAATCCTTGCCCACAAAATTTTGCAAGTATAAGTAGACAATTTGAATTGGTTGGATATCTAATATACCCATACCCCATTGATAGTAACTTGAGGAATATTTTCCCTAAATTCATAGGGAGCAATGAAACTACAATAGAAGAACATGTAAGAAACTTTGATGCTTTTGTCCAAGACTTAGGAATGGAATAGGAAGATGTCCTTATGAAGATTTTCATGATGTCCTTGACTAAAGAAGCAAGTGACTGGTTCAATATCCTACCAGATGCTTCAATTACCTCTATAGCAGACTTCAAAAATCAATTCCTAGAGAAATATGGTAATCAATGTTCTCCTGAATTTTCCTTACATGAGTTAATAGGCATTCAGAAACATCATAATGAATATGTTTTTGACTTCAATCAGAGATTCTCCAAGATCAATAACAAGATACCACATGGATATAAACTAGCTAACTTGGTATCTTTAAGCATCTATTTGAGAACCTTTGATCCTAAAATGGGGTATGATCTCAAAAACATATATCCTAATAGCTTGATTGAAGCACAAAAGGCTATTATAACAATTGAAAACAATAGGAAATCTATTGACATGATTGGTAAAAGAGATAACCTTAGGATCTCACAAAATCCTAATAATCACCAAAATAGACAAGAGAACTAGTACAAGAATGAGAGGCCAAGATTACATGAAATGCCCTATAAGACCACTTGGAAGGATGGATGACCAGTGGGAAAGCCAAATTGGAAAGATATTCTAGATCCTTTAAAAAGGCATGGAAAACATGTAGTAGATGCTATACCATGGTGTCCACTATGTCATATACCTCATGCCCCAGAACAATGTGTAGTGGTTCAAGCTTTCCAAGAAGATGAATGCTCACAAGAATAGGATAGAGATGTCCACACTGTGAATATGTTAAGATGGAGGTCCCATCAAACCAATGATGGATATGCATCCTTTAAGGATGGGTGTGAATATGATGTCACCAATTAGAAAAACAATGTTAATATGGAGCAAGAAGTGTTCTATGATTTGGAAGAAAATATAGAAGTAGCCTATGCATACAATACAACACCACAATTTCAATTGATAATAACAACAAAAGAAGAGAAGAGGGCCATCACAACAAAAGTTATGGATGAAGAAAAAAGAAATAAATACAACCTAAGAAGTAGACCTGTGGATGTAGACCAAGGAACACCAAGAGGATTTTTTATAAAAGAATAAAAGAACAAGGAGAATGTCTCATCTGACCAAAAGAAGGGTGAAACAAAGAATCCTTAGAAGGTGGCTCAAAAGGAGGCCTCAAATATTGAATCTGACAAAATACCAAATGATTAAAAAGTTCAAAATGAAGGGAAAAGGGTTGCCAAAATAGAGAAGATTGAACAAGGGATGACTGCCCCTTGATTGGACATTTCTCGGCCATTAACTCAAATAACAATGAAAGTGACCTTGATGGAGATGATGAAAATTGATGAGTACAAAGACACGGCCCTAAAATTGATTTCAAACATATCTCACAAACAACAAGATCAGAACAAAGAGGTCAATGATGTTGAGCGAGAAAATACAAAGGCACCAGTGGTCTATTTGGGAGACACCCTTACAAAAAATCCCTCCCAGGTGGATCCATTTTACACCACATTGGTGATCAATAACAAATTGGTAAAAAATTGCATGATTGAATCAGAGGCAATGATCAATATCATTCCTTTGGCTATCATGAAGGAATTAGGTTTGTGGGTGAACACCACCTATGGGAAGTGCTATTCCATGGACAACAGATCAGTCCTAGTAGTTGGAGTGATATGGGATGCAAAATTGAAATTAGCATCATACCTTGAGGTGACATATAGAAAGACATCATTATGGTGGACACTCCCCCTTACTATGGAATGTTATTATCTAGGCAATGGACTATAGCAGTAGGTGGAAATTTCCAACTAGATTTATCCTATGCAACAATATATGTGAATGGAAGGGAAGTCAAGTTGTATAAAGAACCTAGATCAGGACATGTAATTGAGCTCTTTGACCCTAATCAAATGAATTGCTTTTGTGATTTAGACCTTGGGAGTTTTAGAATTGAGCATTCAAACCCTAAATTACTAAACACAGATCTAATTGCTAGAGATTCTTCTCAAAATGAACAAGGCATATGTCAGATGTATTTTGATGGATCATGTAGTAGAGAGGGGAATGGAGCTAGAATTATTTTCATCTCACCCAATGACACAAAATTTAAGTACTCATTTTTTCTGATATTTGAATGCACAAATAACATAGTAGAGTACAAGGCATTTTTGCTAGGTTTAAATATTTCCACGAAGCATGGGATCAAAGTGTTAACTATCTTTTGGAGATTTAGAATTGGTTGTTTCATAAGTGAGGTCAAATTACTCTACCAAAAAAAAAGATTAAAGCAATACAAACATGACATGTGGGATATAATAGAAATATTTGATGCCTTCTCCATTGATTGGGTGGATAGATAGAAAAACTTAATGGATAACTTCTTGGAAAATGTGGCCTTGAAAAGGGATGACATTACCTTAGTAGGTTTCTCAAAAGTAGAACTCAAGACTAGACCTGCAATTCCTGACAACATTTATAATTCACAGGTTTTCAATGACGATTCAAATCTGATTAAGTTCTTACATTACATTGATTAGTATGAAGCTCAAGAAATTGTTTTCAATGCATTTTTTGAAGAAATGGATGGAAAAAAAACTGTGTTTGGCCAAGAAGTAGTCCAACTAAAAAAAAAAAAGATTCCTAAGCCTTGGGAGCATTAGAAAGGGTGTTCGATGGGAGTGACTGAGTAGTTATGAAGAGAACACTAGTAAGAAGGGAAGATATTGAGGAAATTAATCTTGGAACTAAATTAGCTCCAAAAAAGATGTACATTGGGAAGAAGATAAGCCCTACGATCATAAAGATGATCACATTATTGAGAAAATGTAAACATGTTTTTGTGTGGCCATATGATGACCTTAAAGCATATAGAGAAGATCTATTTCAACATGAAATCCCACTGAAGCCTGATGCAAAACCATTCAAACAAAAACAAAGACCAATAAATCCTACTCTAGAACCCAAGATGCATGAAGAACTCATGAAGCCAAGAGGATGTGTTATTAAGCCCATCAAAAGTTCTAATTGGGTTTCAAACTTGGTGCCTACCTAAAATAAGAATGGAGACATAAGGTTGTGTGCATATGTTCAAAATTTGAATGTCTCCTCTCTTAAAGACAATTATCCCCTCCCAAACATGGAAGGTATGTTGCAAAGGGCAACCAAGTGTGAGTTATTGTCCATGATGGATGGGTTTTTAGGGTACAACTAGGGGAAATAAAAAGAATTAAGATAGTATAAGACTGCGTTTAATACACCTTGGGGCAAATATGTATATGTAAGGATGCCATTTGTCCTTGCAAATGCTGGTGACACCTTTCAAAGAGCTATGGATGTTTCCTTTGATGACCTAATCAATACAATAATGGTGGTATATCAAGATGATCTCACAACATATTCTAAGAAAGTAGAAGACCATGTTGAACATATTGAAAAGATCTTCCTCAAATCTCTAAAGTATGGTATTTCCTTAAACCCTAAGAAGTGCAATTTTGTTGTGAGTGAAAGTAAATTGTTGGGTCACATAGTATCGAAGGATGGAGTAAGAATTGATCCTGAAAGAGTGGAGGCTATACATAAGATTCCTATCTCGAAGACAGTAAAATCCATTCAGTCTTTCTTTGGGTAGATAAACTTTGTAAGGAAATTTATATCAAATTTTGTTGAAATTGTCAAGCCTATTCAAAAATCTTAAAGAGAGGTGCCAAGATTGATTGGATGACAAAATAAATTGATTCATTCATATCTATAAAAAGAGAAATCAAGGAGGCCCTAGTGTTTAAATCACCTTACTTTAGTAAACCATTTCATATATTATCATTTGCATCTTATCACATCATTGTAGCAATGATGTTGAAAAAAATGATGAAGGTAATGAGAAACCAATATCATTCTTCAGCAAATCCCTTCAAGGATCAGAACTAAAGTATGAAATTATAGAGAAGAAAGTGTATGCACTTGTCAAAGCTATGAAGGCCTTCAAACCTTATTTGGTAGGTGCTAGAATAACTACATATGTTCCTAATGTTGTAGTTAAGGATGTATTTGTAAAAACTAAAGTTATAGGGAGAAGGTGTAGGTGGATTAATAGAATTCAAGAGTTTGATATTAAAATCCAAATCACCAAATTGGTAAGAAAACAAGGGCTGGCTAAGCTCGTGACTGAATCAAATCTTGAAGCATCTCAAATTTGTAACATAGGGGAGGAGGAAGGTATGTTTGCTAGCATTGAGAATACCCCATAATACACCAATATAATTTATTAGCTCAAAAAAAAAATTCCTAAAGACTTAAATGAAAATAAAAAAAGAACCTTAAAATTGCATGCCTCAAAGTATGCCTTTATGGATAGAGACTTATACTAGAAGAACAAAGATGGATTGTTGTTGTTATGCTTAGATGAGTCACAAGAAAAACATGTGCTAAAAGAGATGCATGAAGGAGTCTGTGGAGGACATTTTTCAGCCAAGACCATTGCCCACAAGATCCTAAGAGCTAGATACTACCAGTGCAGGGTCTTCAATGACTCTTTTACATATGTATGAAAGTGTGAGGCTTATCAAAGGTTTTCTAGAAAAATGAAGTATCAAGGACCACCGCCACTTAGGCCAATGTAAGTTAAAGCTCCATTTCATCAATGGGGGATTGATTTCATTGGATAAATATTAGAGAAGTCTAGTGGAGGCCATAAATGGATTCTAGTGGCAACTGACTATGTTACAAAATGGATACAAGTCATCCCTACAAAGCAAGCCACTAGTAAGGTTGTGATATACTTTCTAATGGAGAATATCATCACTAGATTTGGAACACCTATGAGGATAGTTACAAACAATGGTATGTGCTTTTGATCAAAAGAGTTCAAAAGGTTATGTGAGACATATGGCATAACAATCTCATATGCATCTCCATATCATCCACAAGCAAACGGGTAGGATAAATCAAGCAACAGGAGTATCCTAAAATTAATTAAAAGGATGGTGAACAACAATAAAAAGGCTTGGGATTCCAAATTGAGGATGGCAGTCTAGTCAAATAAAATCATAGTAAAGAAGTCAATTAGAAAATCACCTTTTGAGTTGGTTTATGGAACACAAGCAAGGATGCCCATGCAAAACCTTTTGCTAGTATATAATTTTGTGCTTCAAGAAGACTTGAATATCCCTAAACCTATGGAGGAAAAAATGGAATAGTTGGGAGAATTGGATGAGATTAGGAACTTGGCCCAAGAATGTAACACAAAAATGCAATAAAAAAAATACTTTGACAAAAGGGAAAAAGATAGGAAGTTTGAAGTGAATGACATGGTCTTGTTATGGAATGCCAGATGCCAAGAAAAAGGGAAACATGGGAAGTTTGAAGCTCTTTGGATAGGACCATTTGTTATTATAAAAAAGGTGGTGAAGATTCTTATTATCTTCAAAATATGTCAAGAGAAGTTTAGGAATTCCCAGTGCATGGACAATTCCTGAAACACTTATTTTCTTAATTTTTTTTTTCATGCACAGTAGTTTAGGTTCCCCCCTTCCCATCCCATTCAGTCACATTCACCCATGGTCTACCTCCCAGAGATCACTTTTGGATTCCTACAATGACCTCACGTTCATTCATCCCTAGTCAGAGCTGCTATTGGAGTTAAAGATTCACCTTATCATTTTTTATTTCATTTCCATCATAATCCCCATTTCCCTTGATATTTTACTATATTTGGCATAAAACATAAAATTTCCCTAACATATTTAGCTCTTAGACTTACCATTGTAAATATAATAAAGTCTCCAAATCATTATCCTAAGCAATTCCCCTTCCTAAAGTATTACCTCAAAAATATAAGACACATCAACATGACCATACTATGTTGGGGAGAGTCTCATCATGGTCTCTCTGATAAACCGATGGAGGCAAACCAAAAAACATACACCATCAATGATACAAATTTCTATCAATTGGAATTCTAACATGGTCTCCTCGATAGATCAATAGAGCTAACCAAGGTGAATTCATCAAAGTGATTAATACATATTGGCAGGACATACCTTGCAGTCCCCCTAATAGCCCAAGTAAAATGTATCAAAAGAACTAAAGCATATCAGGGAGAGATGACATGGTGTCCCACTGATGGACCAGTGCATGACATTTATTAGCAACAAATGTGTACCGGTAAGTAATATCGGGGAGACATAAAACCATCAAACTAAAACAAAACTCAGTTCCCCCGATGTAATGATAAACAAAAAAAAGAAAAGGGTATTGGGAGGAACGATGGTAATCAGTAGGATATGAGCAAAGGTTTTCCCAATGAGCCGATAACACATGAATAGAAATATCATGTTATAAATGATCAAATATAAGCTGAGGAAAGGGATCAGAGGGACTAAAGCATATTAGGGTGAAATTATTTGGCATCCCGCCAATACCACAAATGAAAGATAAAGACATAAAGTTTATTGAGGAGAGAAGTGGATATCAGCAGGAGTAAAATTATAGTCCCATTGATACAACAATGATGATCATTTTTTATTGATGTGACAAATCGAGATATCAGGGAGATATTCAAATTAAATGATCTCCCCGATGACAAGAAAGAAAGCAAGTGTGACATTTATGAGCCAAAGCTGAGCAATGTATACCTTAAATTGTTCTCATTTCTATCATTAAAAATTGAAGAAGGTTACAGAGAGTAGGAGTGGATTGAACAAGCTGGATGTACCCCATTGCTGCATAGTCAGAGGCAAAATGGAGTAAGCATACAAGTAAGTATATAGAGCCCAACTAAGAAATTCCTTTGAAGTAAAATAATTGTAAATAGAAGCTAGGGTTTTGAATAATGGATGGAAGTTCAGAAACACCAAAAACTAAAAAACAAAAGATAGAAGCTAGACTCTTAAACCAAGACTTGAATTATCAATGTTTGGGTTGAGGCCGAGGCCTAAGAGAAGTGCACTATTAAATCCTTCCATGGATAATTTCTGGGATAAACACAAAGACTTAGGTGATGTGTGAATGTTGTAGAGAGGGTATTAGTTGTTCATGTACCACTATAGAAAATAATATAGGTTCTATCCTATCTGTAATCCATGGAAAATGAACATGGGAAAGCTAGTTGTGCCTAATGTATTCATCAATGTAGAGTTGGTTAAGGCAATAGCTAGTAGATATGACCCCAAATGATGAGCAGTTCAGCTATATGTTGGGTCAAAATTCATTATCATCTCCAAAGACTTCAATTCCATAGTTTTTCAATTAGATTTCACCATGAATATGCCATTCACAATGAAAGAACTTTTGAAAGAATATCACTACATGGACACTAGCTACAAAAGGTGTAAATTTACCTTACATAGGCCTCAAGAGGAAGGAAATCAACTTAAAAGGTTCTCCAGTAATGAACACCCTCCCTTTCATGAAGAGCTATTTAAGCAGTATTTTCAATACACATATTACACTGTAGGACAAGTGTTGGGAGTGGTAGTTCTAAATCTCATGTCAATATCCCCAATCATCTTGGTAGCAGATGTGCAAAGCCAAGATGCTAGATCATTTGATTATGCTGGCTCTCTAGCCAATGGTTCAAACCAAGGAGTAGAAAGAATTAAAAACAATAGTGATTATATTAATTTTAAACATTATTCCTTGTTCATACACTTATTTCTATATGAAGGACAAGCTAGAGGTATTTGGGGAGAGGAATTAAGGATAAGAGATACAGATGAGGATTGAAATTTGAAACTAATTCAGATGTGAACTTTGATATGGAACAATAAATATGGGAGATCCCATTATTTATACTTTGAGGAGTATTTTTTCAAGCCCTTACTGAAATTATTGGGGCATCCATGTGATTATAACTTGTCTCTTGAAGTACAAATGTTTCTTAGACCTAACGAGAAGGATCCCAGTAAAAGGTTGAATTATAATTGGGGAGATTGGTACACATTCTCTTATTGCACTGTGATTAGAGCATATGGGTTTGAAGGAGCCCCACACTTGTTACCAAGAACAGTTCCTAATAGGGTGGCCTATTTGGAGATTGTGAGATAGGTCACCAAAAAAAATGACATGCACCTTAAAGGGTATAGTAAGCAATCATTTATGCCGATTACTCTATGTTTTGGAGATTTCACAATTGTTTCTAGTGACATATATGAAGAGATTGATAAGAAATTAGAAAATTAAAAATTTCCATTGGGAAATGAGAGAAATTTTTTTGATTAAGAGAACTTTATCAACTAGGAAAAACTATCACAAACACTATCTAGGTACGATCATCAATTCTCTGTGGATGATGTGATAAGGAATTGTGTTGAAACTTTGATAGCACAAAGGATAGCCATATACAACAAGATAATTTTAGCTGAGGCATGGAGGAAGGAGAATAATCCTTCATATATAAAAGCATTCAATAATGTGTAGGATCCTTTAGAAAGAGTTGAGCATTTGATCACTCATGAGGATGAGCTAACTAGAGATGTGACCCCTATGGTTTTTTAAAGGCATGTGGCAACTTTATCTAGAATGCAGGTTGAGAATATGGAATGTCTTAGTTATATACCCTCACAACCCACTCTAGAAGTTAGTTTCTTTTTGGATATTGCCATGAGTGAGGAAAATGATGAAGATGAAAGTGATGAAGAAGAAGATGAGATTGAAAAAATAAGTGCACCCATTGTCACACAATATGAGCCACCGAATGTACAAAGTATTGTTAAATTCAAAGGTATCCAAACATAATAACTCAGCCAAAATAACCTTGGACACAATAACCCCATCATAATAACCCAAGGACAAAATAACCCAGGGTCATAATAACCCATGGAAAAAATTTAACCCATGGTCAAAATAACCCATGGACAAAATAAACCATGGTCCTTTCTCTATATTCTTACGGGGATATTTTTTCCATGGGTTACTCGAACCATGGGTTATTTTAGATTGGGTTATTATGACCCTGGGTTATTTTGTCTTTGGGTTATTGTGACCAAGTTATTTTGTCTAGGGTTATTTTTGCTAGGTTATTTGAAGCATCAAATGAACTCTCTGATGATGTGAGAGTTAGGGATGGTCAAGAGTTTATTTATGTTAGTGACTTCATTAAAACTACAGAGTTCAGGTCATTTTTCTATGAATACAAAGGTAGAGTGCTAAGGAAAGGAATGAAAGATATCACTCCTAAACAAGACGTATCTACTTTGGAGGAACTGAGAAAGGAGGTAGATCAGGAGCTGAAAGCTATCACCCCTGAGAGAGGAAGATAACTACTTCAAGAGGTTGGGGTCTTGCTCTTACTAGGATGGGATATTAGTTCTTCCATAGTGTTTGATAACTTTATAAAAAGAGGAGATAAGACATTGCAACTAATAGAAGATGCAAGTGACAAAATGTATTCATGGTCAGGTTACAATCCAAATGAAGATATACTTTTGATTTGGGAATTATATCCCCAAGATGAGAGACCTGCTATCATTAGTAATCCAAGACAAGTCTTTGGACATATCTTGGTGCATAGAGTGGGAGATAGTAATCCCATTGAGATAGCAAAGTTAAACATAAATGTGGCAAAATTCAATAAGGCTCATGTTGAAAAATTAATAAGAGATAATGAAAAGCTAAGGAAAGAGGTATCCAATCACAGAGATAAACTACCCTCTTCCTCTTCATCATAATTATATTCACCATTGGTGGACTATGAGAAAAAAGTATTAGATTCCATGGAAGATGTCATATATTAGAAACATTGTCATGAGAGAGTTCAAAAGAAGTGCAGTGAACTAGAGACAAAAATCAAAACCATCAAGTTTGAGATGATCTTTGAGATAATCAGGAAGAGGTTTGAGAAGGTAATGAACTAGGCTGGCCAATATTTGGAACTCTTCATAAAGGTGAACTCTACTCTTCAAAAACATGAGAAACTATAGGAGCGTATGGAAGAAAAGAAAGAAAAATTGATCAATAAGGAAGTCATGAATGAAAAAATCCTCCATAGATATAATGACTTAACCAATCAACATGAGGAGTTTCATGCCAACATTAAGGTTGAGATTAATGACTTCAATCAACCATTGGATATCTCATTTCCCATGTTTTTTGATGATGAAGGAGGACTTAAAGGACAAAAACATTGGAAGGATGAATTGGCTCGGATACTACCACAAGCACTTGAGATGGCTAATGATGAAGAGAGGGTATTGGAAAATAATCATAAGCAAATCAAGGGAATAATGTATATGGAGTACAATAAGATTGATTCTTTGTCAAATATTGACACTCCCATCAGAGAGGATTATATCAAGCACTTGTCAGAAATGCAATTATTCATCACTAGAACTAAAGGGAACCCAAGTGTGGAGGAATGAGTTTTGAGTTGAGGTCTGTAAGATGATCAAGCACTTCATCATGGAGAGGAGAACTTTGGCAGATCTTGAGAGGTCACAAGTTCTCTACGATGAATATTGGAGCAAGTTTTACTACCTATTGTTGTTTCCTTGGCTGATTTCTTTATGCTTAACAAATTGCAATTAGTCAAAGTTATTGTTAAAATAAATATTCAAACAGCTCCCTTCAGGTTTCTTTTTGTATTGTGTGTGCTCCGGCTTGTGCTCGTCAAATTTATTCAATTTTCCATCAAGTTTTGATCTACCACTTTGCACATCTCCTCTTCACAACTTCAGGCAATGACTTCCCTTTTGAGTCCTAAGGAGCTACACTAGGTGTCCATGTGTTGCACTTGCGGAAGGTGTTATTTCTTATTTCCTTAAAGTCTCTTCGGGTTGCGAACGACTTCTGCAGGGCCATTATTTTTGAAGATTGTTAGCGGGTCCTACATCTTGCTACGTGGCAGCAGATCACAAGTTTTGTATGCGGGAATGAAATAAACAACCCCGAGCTACGAAATGCTTCCACAGGGTTTCTTTTTTATTTTCTAAAGGGTGTTGGCAAGCCCCACCTTTTGCTAGGTGGCAACCATTCACAGATCTTTCAACACAGTAGGGAAATGAATAGCTGTGGGCAGGGAAACGTTGCCACGCATCTTTTGCACCTAGTTGTTGTAGCTTTCTCTCCACTATGATAAGGACCTCAACCCATTAGACACGTGTTGCATCTTCGCAATCTTTCGGTAGCAATGAGGGAAGTTTTCATACAGCCAGTGAGAGGCTGCCACGTGCCTTACGACTAATCTGTAGAACAGGTGATAGGCTAGCTAAGGGAGATAATGCTATTGGGTGCCGGTCATCATGGTCATTTGTAGCGGTGGATAACACTTGTCGCCTCAAGCCTGGCTGGGACCACTACCATCATTACAAGGGATGCACCTGCACCTAGATGACTGGATGTTGTATTCTAGCTCAATGCTGTTGTAACGGCCTTGGGAATCTTCTGATTTGAGCATCATTGCAAAGGATTGCAGGATCTTTTCTATTGTAGTTCTCCAAGGTGGTGGGAGGTTTATTTTCCTGCTATATATACTCTCTTTGTTGTAGAGAGCAGGGTCCAAGATTTTTGAGAAAAACACGTTGGTTTTAGCAAAAGATGCTAGGCCTCTTTTACTATTTTTATTTGCAAGAAACTATCAGACTGTGCCAATTGTTTGGTCTTTTTTTTTCATGCTTTGATTAAACTGTGAACTATGCTTTATATTGTCTTAAGCATTTCATTTCAAAGACTTCTATATATGTTGAATACAAGTTTTCTTACCTAAATCATGTCTAATGAATCTTCTTAGTAGCGAGGATGTATGCAATATTATTTTATGTTAATAAATGAATTTTCTATGCTATAGTTTTAAATCTCTAACATTTTGGAATGCAACGACACCATTCAGGCCCTTAAATCTATGATCTATCGTGCCCATTAGTAATTTTGGCACATCGCCTTAGATTATACTTTGCTTCATTATATCTGCTTCATTTTCCCTTTCTAAAACCCATTATAGAAGAAGTTGGCTTCTCTAAAAATCTGGAGCTCACTCAGTTTAGTGCAAAAGGTCCCCCTTAAACTGAGTTTCCCATAAGACACTGTTACTGCGTCAATTTTTGGCATCAACAATTTATTCTTTTTTTGGCACGCTCGGTGGGACATGAACTTAACAAAATAGCCTTCTAGATGGGTGTATGAGCCATCGACCTGTAACTAGATCCTAGATTGCAAATAACCTAGGTTTACTAGTACCTCCACTAGGGACAGTCTAGGCCGCAAATCAGCTGGTAACCATTCCATTTCCACTACATCTTCCTCTCACCATGTTGCCGGCCCTAAATAGAAACTACGTAGCATGGGATGCTGGAAGTCCCCTAGTAGCCCCGGTAGCGCCCGCTGTTTGGGGCGCTATCCCAGTTTTGGCCCTGAAAGCTATTCCCAAATTTGCTAGAGACAACTCAAAAACACCAGCAGAACATTTGCAGGATGTAGCGAATGTTTGTTTGGTACATGGTATTACAGCACAGAATGTAGCCCTGAGGCTCCTCGCCACGTCCTTCAAAGGCAAGGCTCTGGATTGGTACCGAACGCTAACTCCTAATTCAATTCGCACCTGGGATGAGCTTGAAGATCCATTTTATGAAAGGTTCTCAAATGATAGAGATTGTTCTTCATTATATTATCAGCTATTTATTATAAGACGAGCCCCCTAGAAGGCTCTTACAAATTTCAATGCCTGATTTCACTCAAATTGGTAGAGGATCCCTATGACTATCCTTCCAACTCTAGAGTTGGCATTCATATTTTATCTAAAGTCCATTAATCCTAACATTTCTATGATGATCAAGTCTTTGGGAGGTGCCACTCTACCAAATGCTTATGGTACCACTGTCAAAGCCGAGAATCATTTGATAGATTATGGAAAATTGCCTCCTCGACTTATTATGCTGATATTTTCTGAAATATCAACCTCTGCACAAGAGGCCCCATCGACCAGTGCACCAACAACTGCCCCACCAATGTACTTGTATGCGGCTGCTCCTAAAAACTTGGCTTCTACATCAAGTTCTTCCAAAAATGAAATAAGCAGCCTCAAGGAGATGTTGCGAACCATGGAAAATGACATAACAAATCTCAAGTGGAACCAAGCAACGCTTGCGTGGCTCGCATATCAAAACTATCAAGGTAGGCAATCTACTTATCAAAAAAATCAGTATCAGGGTGTGTCTCGCACTAATCCATCAACTTCAACTACAAATCAAATAGTGCTGGTGCCTTCTCCATTAACGAGTGCATCTTCAAGCTCAAGTAGGCAATTAACCGCTAGACAAAACAATCTTATTGATGACATCAATCCATGGTGCTTCCCCTACAATGATGCACATATGCCCCGAAATTGTTCGCATGCCAACTTACAATAGAAGGTGGCAGAGCAATGCAGTCAAAGTACTACAATAGAAAATGGAGGATACGCATATGCCTCGCCAATAGAGAGTGTGGTCCTTACTGTACAAATGCAAGGAATGTCTTTAAAGCAAGAGTCTGATATTGCTCTTGATCATGCGCTCTTCTCCTGGATGAAAGATGAGGAAATTGTGTTTGCTAATGATGCATTCATATCCAAAACACCGCAAGTGCAATCTGACTATAACACACACTCAAAGAGGAGATTCATAGGTGAGATTTTTATTTCACATCTGGACAGTCCACAACACAAAGGTGTGTCTGATCAAATTCTTGGTGCTCAGACCGCCCCTTCATCTTCTCAACCATAGAAAGAGATTATTATAGCAAGAACCAAAGAGAAAAAGTCACAGATTTTTCCACCTTTTAATGTGGTAGAGCAATTGAAGAAATCACCTGCTAACATGTCTTTATGGGACATCCTAGCTATCCCAGAACAAAAGACACTATTACAAAGGGTGCTTCAAGAGGAGGTCAACTTGGCATTAACAGAGCCTTTGGCCAGTGTAGAGGTCGGTTGCCTTATATAGCCACCAAAGGTGCTTGCAAACGATACAAAGGAATCTCCTACTGATGACAGAGGTAGGTTGAAACCTCAACCCTTCTTCTTGACTCATTGTAGGGGAAAAGCTATTACACAATGCTATGATTGATTCTTGCACTAGTACGATGGTTATGTCTAAATAGATAGCCGAAACTTTGGGCCTCACATATGAATCTATGAAAAGAGGGGTCATGCAACTTGATGGAAACAGAGTTGAAACTGTAGGTGTCATCAAAGCACTTCTGTTAACTCTATTCACCTACCCAAGTATCACAGTTCTGTAGGACACAGTGATTATAGATGTTCCTCCTATGTTTGGTCTTTGTCTATCTCGATAATTTACTTCAAAAGTGGGTGGATATTTGTCTTTAGATTGGTCACATCTGATACTTAGGACCAAGCATGGTGCAAAAATGAAGATAGAATCGAAGGCCCTACATTGTGAACATGTGGTGGATGAGGCCCTGATCAATTTTGAAGCAACGTATACTTCTATCACTAAGCAGGAAATGTATAATGTTGAATTGCTAGAGGAAGAGAAGGTGAGTGGAGATCAAAATGATAAAGAAGATGCTTGTTTGAGCGAGGACATAAGCAATGAACCTTTTGGGAATTATCATGCTACAGGATTGGGCACATATGTAATTTATGACGAAGACCAGGTGCTTCTAAAGGTCACCAAAGAATCCGACGGCAACCACGAAAATGAGCTATGGACATTGTATTTTGACGGAGCAAGAAGCAAAGTAGGTGCTAGAGTAGGGATATGTCTAATATCCCCATAGGATGAAAAGTTGTTGAGGTCTTTCCACTTTCAATTCGCCTATTCAAACAATGAGGCTGAATATGAAGGGTTAGTCCAAGGCCTAAGCCTTGTAGAACGAATAGGCATCAATCAATTGATTGTGTTAAGAGATTTCGAACTGGTAGTTAACCAAGTCCGAATAATTTTCACAGCAAAAAATGTCCACATGAGATTCTATCGACACCGAGTATGGGACTTGATTAAGAGTTTTGAAGCTTTCAACATTTAGACTATTCCTCAAAGAAAAAATAGTGAGGTAGACCGTATGGCCATGATTGGCACTTAGTTTGATCCTGTCTCTGACTTTCTTTAGAATGAATATTCAGTACGGGTATTAATCCGACCAGTGGTTCCCGACAATGATTAGAGTTGGAAAGTCTTTGAGAGTGATGAACACATCGCTTTGTTTATCCAACACTCAGGGGAATTTTCTGATCATCTTCAATCAAAGATCACTGAGGCTTATGAAGGACAAATTATGCAACTGAAATCAAATAAACTTCTGAAAGGGTTGGTTACTCTCAAAAAAAATTTCAATTGTAATGATGCCTGAAATGATAAGCGAAAGTTCGTGGCGGACAAAAGTGATTATGAGGAACTTCTGATCTTTGATGGTAAGAATCTCTGAGTCAGAAAAGATGTCCCACATCATGATAAAGAGAGGCTCATTAGTTTCTGTGAAAAGTATGGAATAGTGGCATGGTCCTACAATGATCTAGAGGGTTACGATCCTAGCATCATTTAGCACACTATTGAGCTAATATAAAGTGTGAAACCAGTCCGACAGAAATAGAGGCTAGTCAACCCTAAAGCTGAGGCCCTAATGGTGCAAGAGCTAACTAAGCTCATTGAGTCATGCATTATCTTCCCAATCAAGCATAGTACTTGGGTATCAAATTTGGTACCAGTCCAAAAGAAAAATGGTGATATCCGCTTATGTATGGACTTTCGATACCTAAATAGAGCATCTCTAAAGGACCATTATCCATTTCTCTCTATGGAGGCAATCCTACAAACTGTGGTAGGATCAAAAATGTTCTCTCTCTAGATGGTTTCTCTGGCTATAACAGATTCGTGTTAAAGAAGAAGATCAGCACAAGACTACGTTCACCACAAAGTGAGGAATATTTTCATATGCTAAAATACCTTTTGGTTTATCCAATGCAGGGGCAACATTCCAGTGGGTGATGGACATCACATTTGGTGAACTGATCAATAAGTTTATTCTAATCTATTTAGATGACCCTCTATGTTCTCTAAATCTAAAGATGATCATTTTGATCATTTGAAATTAGTTTTTTAAAAATTCTAGGAGTTCGGGGTTGCCCTAAATCCAAAGAAATGTGTATTCGGAGTATCGTAGGGTAAGTTGTTGGGGCATGTTGTGTCTAAAGAAGGTGTTTCAATTGACCCCGAATGAGTAAAGGCTATCACAAAACTTCCCCTTCTGGTAAATAAGAAAGGTGTCCAGTCTTTCCTGGGCAAAGTAAATTTTGTCAGCAAATTTATTTCCTATTTTGTGGGAATGATTAGGCCAATCACCCTAATGCTGAAAAAGGATCAAGCTTTCAAGTGGACAATGAAAGCTCGGGAGGCTTTTGAACAGGTCAAGAAGCGATCTCCACAGCCCCGGTGCTGGTTAATTTGGATCAATGCAAGGATTTTATAATGTATGCTTTCAGTAGCGAGTCCAATATTGCTACTATTCTAACCCAAAGGGATAGTGAAGGAAAGGGAGAACATCCAGTTGTGTTCTATTCCCAGACCCTAAAAGAATATGAGGTGAATTATAATTTTGTCGAAAGATAGGCCTTTGCAATAGTGAAGGGACTTAAAAAATTTCGCAATCTAATTTCTTGCAACAAGGTTCTGGTATATGTCGCACATTCAAGTGTGCGTGAATATATTATGGAAGGAGAGATCATAGAAAAAAGGGCTAATTAGATCACCAAAATCCTTGAATACGAAATCAAAGTCAGGCCTACTAAGACCATTAAAGGAAGAGGACTGTGTGAGTAAATGGCACAAAGTGATGAGGTACCTATTGCGGAGGGGCAACCAGAGCTCATCCTGATAAATGAAACATCATTGAATGGTAATTGGCTGACTGATAGAGTGAGATTCATGCAAATCAAAAAGTATCCACCAGGCCTCCCATCCCAAAAAAGAAGGTATTACCAGCTTCAGAATTACGGGTATACTCTGATAGAAGAGTCATTTTCAAAAGGAATTTCAATGGTTTTCTCCTATGATGCGTTACTTCAGAGGAGGCTAAGAGGATCCTCGACGCATTCCACAATAGTGACGAAGGTGGGCATTTATCTGCCAAGACCATTGCAATTAAAATCATGCATGTTGGCTATTACTGGCCTACGCTTTTCAGCGACTCCAACTCGCTAGTAAGAGGTTGTAAAAAATTCCAGTTCTTCACTAATAGAAGGAAGAATTCATTAATGCCCCTCAGACCTATAGTGGTAGATGAACCATTTGCACAATGGGGCCTGGACTTCATCGAAATGATCAACTCAGTTTCTAGTGCCGGACATAAGTGGATTCTAACTGCTACAGATTACTTCACGAGGTGGACGAAAGCTATTCTCCTAAAAGGTGCAACAGAAACAGAGATTGTAGACTTCCTTGAAGAACTAGTGACAAGGTTCGGCCCTCGAAAAATGATCATTTTGGACAATGCCAGAGAATTTCTAGGTACAAAGGTATGTCACTTTTCATTAAAGAATGGCATATTCCTTAAAACATCATCAAACTATTATCCACAAGAAAATGGTCTAGCCGATTCAACTAACAAAAGTTTAGTTCAACTCCTTAAAAAGGTTGGCTCAGAACATCATAGGGAATGGCATAAGAATCTCTGAAAAGTGCTATAGAAAAACCACATAACTCCTAAGAAATTCCTTAAAACTTTGACTTATGAATTGGTATATGGGAAAGAAGCACTGTTACCCATCTCCATGGAGATTCTGGCAATACAATTGTTGAAATCTCTTGAGATAGAACAAAATGAAGCCATGGAGGCCCGGCTCGCCAAACTGATAGAAGTGCAAGAAAAAAGGGAGAATTCCCTAATGGCAATGACAAATCGTCAACAGGTGGTCAAACGATGGTTTGACAAGAAGGCTTTTGACCAAGGTCTGAAAAGTGGAGACTTAGTGCTAAAGAATGACAGCAGGGCTGCAAAGCCAGGTCAGCATGGTAAATTTGATAGCCTATGGGAGGGACCCTTTCAAATCATACGGTGCAAGCAACACAATGCTTTTGAGCTAGAAAATATGGAACAAGAGCTGTTAAGAATCCCAGTCAATGGAATTCATCTTAAGTTGTTCCATTAGGCATTAAGCTCTAATTTGTACATATGTAAATAGCACTTTTATTTTCTTTCATGTGTTTGGTCGGTTCTTTTTTAAAATCAGTTGTCTTTCTGCGAATTACTCATTATCATTGGCATGTGAAACTCCATAGTTGCTTTACATAAAATACACTCATGTATAGAGAAATAGCATATAAAACTGCAAACCTAGAAAAGTTTAAACATAGAAGCAAGAAAGAGCATGGATTTTCCTTAAAATGGGAGATATATATTTATATATATGTTCTTTAGTTACAAAATGGCTAGGGGCCGTATTCCAAAATATACAAGTATTTTGAGGTATATTATATATGTTAGCCTTTTATCAAGCTTATATACAACAAAGAGAGTTACATTTTGAACAATAGACAAAGGGGTTGTCTATCCGAAGGCATGACTGGCAGCAATTGACACATTCACTATAGCATCCACTTCTTCCTCATCCACAGGCTCCTCAGTGGTACTGGCAGAATCATTTGGCACAACCGCCATTGGCAGTGGAAACACTAGGTTCCTGAAGTCAATATACCAGTCTACATCATAGAAAGGTATCATGTTGTAGCTCCAAAATAGGAAGTGTAGGGCCTGAGTAACCCTCTGCTGGTCCTGGTCACAGGTCTGTAGGTGGAATCCACTAAGAAATGACAGCCAAATGATGACAACTTCTTCTTCAATATAGCAACACAGGTCGCTAGTTGTTGGCAGACCTATCCCATAGGCAACATGCACAATGACCTCACCAAGACCATTCAGGTATTTCTTCTAGAATATTTATTTCACCAACTTCAGGATCAGTGGTCAGGAAATGAAAATGTCTAGCATGGATGCTACAAAGTGGGAGCATACGTCGGTATTCACCCAATACTTATCCTCATATTCTATGCAATATTTTTCTAACACCCACTTAATGGCTACTAGAACCAGAGAATGCTTGTTCTTTGTCATCCTTTTCAGCCTCCTAGTTGAAATCTCCCCTAGGAATGTCATCTATGATTTATACGAGGTTAGACGAATTGGGGTATCCATTATTCTGACACTGTTCCTAGGCTTCTGTGCTAATGTTGAATGTGTTTTACCACCTAACATATGAGAAGACTTGTTTGACGCTCTACTACTGACCTATCACTTCTCGAATGCTAAGTATGTTTTGCTCACTATCTACTGACCTATTTATAGAAAAATTGACAAGGCACATGTTAATTGGCCTCTAAAAAATGTGATGTTATGCTAGTTGCTATCTTGAAGGCCGAGTCTATGTTTGCTCACATTTTCGGGCCACTTACATCCATGATAACATGGCTCAATACGTGCTTAATTAAATGAAGCTGATTAATTAGTTTTAAAAAGGTGGCGCTTGTTGGTGGAGAGACATATGGCCGTAGGCTATTGTGTCATCTCTCAAGCGCATCCCAGAGCCCAAGATGATACTCATATCTTTTCAGGCGGTGGTCATTTGCTTGGCGTAATCATTTTGGCTGGGATATTAATTACTAGTGCATGTTAACGTAGGGTTGGAAAGCTAGTTGCAGGCTCAATTTCCAAGGACATCGGGGTGTATCACACGATCGCCTATGTAATAATGAAATCTGGCCACCTCAGAATAGCAATTAGTTTATCTTGCATGAGTTAGAAGATTAATGGTACATGCCGAATTAAATGCAAAAGGCTTACTTTCGCCTACCACCTTAGAAAATTTTGCTATTATTGTATGAAAAGGCTTAATATTTCAAAGTCTTTTACAAACGCAAGGAGAAGTGTAGAGTTATTTTTTGTCTGTCTATCTAGAGCAAGCATAGTCGCAGTCAACTAGGGGCTTACAAAATCTTCAGCTCAACCAATGCAGGAGAAAATTAGCTAGAAACTATTCATGGCTATTCGTTCTTCAATAGAGGTATATATTTATGAGGATGTGGCATATGCTACACCTAGTATACCTAGAAAGATGAGAAGAGCCTACACAAAGGAGCTGGATAGACCTAAGAAATGGAGTAACCAGAAAAAGGTTGAAGAAAAATGGGACAATATCTATGACCCAAGGCTTGCAAAAAACCCTAAATCCCTCAGAGAGACAGTTTGTACAAGATTATTAGCACCAAGGGTGGACCAATCCACGGCAAGTAGAGTCTAGTATAGTGGTCTCCCACAATACATGGTCCCATTGGTGCACTATTGCCCAGAAGTGGTCGATGCTACTATTCAATGTTATAATCCGGATACCCATTATATTGAAAGCCACAAATTAAAAGTGCATATCAACCTAGAGGCCATCTGGCATATGTTATGTATCCCAGATCTGAGTAAAAGGAAGGAGAACATCGAGTCCTTTCACCCAAGCAAGGGAGAAAAAATATGGAGGAAGATGAAAACCAGCTCGGAGTTCTTGTTAGAAAAGACTGGTAAGAAAGGTATCGTGGCCACTAAAACACCAAGTATCCCATTATCACATGGTGCATTCCACAATGATCTCAAGGGCACCATGTCCATGTTGACATTTGTTTGCGGCCGAGACTCCGATGAGAAGATAGAAAACTTTCAGCTAGGACTGGCAATGCAATTTCGCAAGCAACATGAACTCTTCTGGTATGATTTTGTTGAGTTCATGGTTGAAGAAATGAAACAGCAAATTGACAATTATCAAGCAAAGAAGAAGTTTAGGTTTCTTTCCTACTTGGTCCACATGTTTCTGCATTAGAATCCAGATTTCTTCACCTGATTTTTTTTGCTATCAATTTTTGATGAGCAAAATAAAAGGAAGCCGATGTCTACATGGAAACCGTTCATTTCTGCATCATATGACTATTATGCATTTGTAGACTATTTTATCACCCCAATTTTGAATAATTTAATCGAAGAAGGTGATATTGTCTGGTTCGATAAGGAGTAGATCAGATTTATGCAGAGCTACACCCCTACTTGTGACTGGTTCTTAGGTAGGGATTTTACAATCCTTCGAATGTGGGGTTTTACTAGAAAACCTTTCCTGCTCCCAGCTTGCATCACAGATAGAGTGCTCACGTTGGAAATATTCCAGTAGGTGTGTGTCATTGATTTCACTTTATGTAGTAGCAGAAAGGTCAAGAGGAAATGATTCTTCACTTGTCTGAAGAATTTCAAGTCGGTGATTCTTGTGAAAAATAATCACACCAGTTGTTAGAGGACAAGCTGGTGAATCTAGGGTTGGTACTGGTAAATGATAAATAGGAATACAACCCTTTCAATGACTTATCAGAGCCACATATGAAAGTTACCCATGTTTCCCAACCATACTAGGAGAAGCGGCTTAATCCACAAATGGATAGTGATGAGGATTTTGTTGAATTAGCGCAAATCCCTATGCCAGACACTAGAGGCCCATGGCACAAGTCCTACTTTTTAGTGGCTATGGCCAAGGATAATGTTCTCATGGAGCACAGTATGTATAACAAGTTGAAGAGGGATGAACAAATAAAATTTTTCTGGAAATATCGCCAAGAAGTAGCACAGTTGGATGCTTCTTACAATCAGCTAAAGGATGACCAGGAATTTGAAAGATGGTGGAAGGAAGGCCACCCCAGCCCGAGCTCTAGTGTTGATAGGAGGGAAAAGGGGGAAGAATCCGAGGAACATGAAGAAGAAGCGGCGGCATCAT
The DNA here is from genome assembly GCA_007258455.2 of Sequoia sempervirens. Taxonomy (NCBI): domain Eukaryota; kingdom Viridiplantae; phylum Streptophyta; class Pinopsida; order Cupressales; family Cupressaceae; genus Sequoia; species Sequoia sempervirens. Next base: position 77,828,783 of record VDFB02109042.1, on the reverse strand, counting down.
CCTCTTCAACGCAAGGGGGAAAGGTTTCTAAGCATGCCACCTATGTGGCCATGAACGTACATTTTAATATATCAAGAGGCTCACATACACTCATTTGGGCCACTAAATTAGCCAGGCTAATGCCTTTGCAGATGTATTTGGCTGCCAAAGTTAGTGAGTGTCCGCCTGCAAAAAGACAGTGCACAAAAAATGTTATCGGAGGGGTTTTGCAAGAACACACTGAAGGAGAAGCACCTGCTGCTAGCCAGATACCAGAGGTTGCGGGGGAGTCACAAACGATCCTAGAACCACCATCGACCAGTCAACAGGTATATTTCACTCCTTCTCTTGCATCTCATTCCTTCATATCTGCCCCTGCTTCACTAGAAACTCTTGCCATAAGTCTGAGCCCTCTACCCTTTGTTTTTTGTCTAACTTATTTGGTTGGATTTTCCTAGTTTTTGTAGGCCCACCCGCTTGTAATTACTCCTTCGAGTATGCTCATGCCTACCGCTACTACTCAAACTTTCCTTGCCTCGCTTTTGGAAAACGTTCCCCCTGTCGATGCCCATTCTTTTTCTGCTATGCTTACTGATCCTCTTTCATTGCAACAAGCTGACACTCCACTAGCAACTCCCCTATCCCAACCAATAAGTCTTATGGTTAAATCTCAGATTCAGCCACCACAAATGCCTAGCTCTACTGATAGTTCTCAAACCAAACTATGGAACGTGTTGCACTTTTCTCCACAAACAGTCACTCTCCAGAAGAAGCAAATGCGTGCGCCTATGAATGTTACCTATCCCTATGCTCTGCCATCTGGTGCTCCTTTTGTAGGTGGGTTAGTTTCATCACCAGCCGAATTCATAGCATAGATAGATTGTAGAAAAGAGGCACGCGTGAATAGAATGAGGAAATGCAAGGCAAATGATGACAATGCTCCTGCCAAGCCAAGAATACAAGCTCTGTATGATGAGGCCCGACAAGAATTAAAATTCACAACCATGTATCTAAGGGTAAGCAAGCCTCAAGGAGAAATGCAACCCGAAGACTATGAGATATATGCTGTTGGACTTAACATGAAGGTAGCCCAACCATAAGATAAGGTCGAAATCATGGAGGAAATGCAATAGGTGGTCACTTTCGACTTTCTCAAAACTGGTCATCAGTTAAAGAAGAAGGATTAGTAGCTCAGGGCAGCCAGGGAAAGGGTGAGTTTTCTAGAGATAAAGGAGAAATCCTTAGAGGTAGATATTTTTCAAATGACTGAAAGGGCACTGACAGCAGAGAATGAGAGGAACAAGCTTTAGGGAAAAATTATAAAAACCCAAGTTGCTGACCCAGGCATAATAAAAGAACTACAAAACAAGAACCAAGAGGCACGACAGAGCCTACAATTAAAAGAGGAAGAGTTTGAACGCGTCCACCTTGAGCATAGTCAGGAGATGGCACAAAAAGGTGAAGAGTTGGAGTGCCTACAAGAGCAGTATGAGCAAAGAGTATAAGAGAAAGAGACCAAATTTAAAGGCCTGAAGGCTAAACTAGAGGAAGAACTCTGAGAGACAAAGAATTTTGTGGAAAAGCAATCAGCGAACCACTCCCAAGCTGAGTAGAATTGGAATAAAGAAATGAGCAGCTATGTGGAGTAGTTGTCGTCCGAGAAAAGGAAAAAGGAAGAATTAGCTGAGGCTCTTATTTCAAGAGACATAGAGATTTCTTCACTTAAAGTTTCTTTGTTGCCTTCCCCTACCTAACCTGATGTCATTCTGCTGGTTAGACAATTATATATTTCTCACTGGGAGAAAGTCAAGACCTTTTTCCTAACACTGCAGCCTACCCTCAGATTTATTGACAAGGCATCAAGGCTCAATCAAGAGGTGCACGACACAATTGAGCAGTTTCCATGTTTCATCTTGGAGAAGGTTTCAAGGCGAGGGACTTGCTCAACAAGCTATAATCTATCTCAGATGAAATCCTTATCGGAGCGGGGATTGAGGATCGGGACGTTGTTTCCCAAAACAAATAAATTCATTCATTGTCACTCCGCTTTCAAACACACTAAGGCAGTCACGGCTTTTCTAAGCAATGTACTACATGGCATACAAGAAATTTTCACTGAATTAGGCAAGATGAGGCTACCATCCCCATTCCTTGAGGATGGCTCTATTGCCACTACTATATAGATTTCTGAGGTTATTGAGCAAAAGAAAAATGACCCGGAGGCTTTCAAGGAGTTCAACAGCTCCCCAATGATAGCCGACATTGAGGCAGTCATTCATCCACTCTCGCAGCTGCTTTTCCATATATAAGCAAGCGCCGGTTTACCTGATGTGCTGCCTCACAAGGAAGCTATTGATCTACGTGAAGCACAAGAAAATTTGTGCAGCATAGCAAAGCCCTCTGAAAATGAATGGTCACACTTGCAGGTGGCTCTTTCAAAACTCTGACTCTATTAGCCCTATGCATAAAGCTCTGGTTTGTAGCACCAGAGAGATTTTTTTTGGGGTTCTCCATTCCTTATTTGAAGCGCCCCTGATAGTCACCAAAATTTGTTCAAATAAATATTCGAATAGCTCCCTTCGGGTTGCTTTTTGTATTGTGTGTGCTCCGGCTTGTGCTCGCCGAAACTATTTGGCTTTCCATCAAGTTTTGATCTACCACTTTGCGCATCTCCTCTTCACAACTTCGGGCAACAGCTTCCCTTTCAGGTCCTGAGGAGCTATGCTGGGCGTCCACGTGTCGTACTTGCATAAGGTTTTATTTCTTATTTCCTTAAAGTCTCTTCGAAGTGCGAAAGACTTCTGCAGGGCCATTATTTCTAAAGATTGTCAGCGGGTCCTACATATTACTATGTGGTGACGGATCGCAAGTTTTTTATGCGGGAATGAAATAAACAACCATGGGCTATGAAATTCTTCCATAGGGTTTCTTTTTTATTTTCTAAAAGGTGTTGGCAGGCCCCACCTTCTGCTAGGTGGCAACCGTTCATAGATCTTTCAACATAGTAGGGAAATGAATAGTTGCAGGCAGCGAAATGCTACCATGCATCTTTCACAACTAGTTGATGCAGCTTTCTCTCCACTACGATAAGGACCTCTACCCATTGGACACGTGTTGCATCTTCGTAATCTCTTGGTAGCAATGAAAGAAGTTTTCATACAACTAGCGGGAGACTGCCACATGCCTTATGACTAATCTGTAGAACAGACGATAGGCTAGCTGAGGGAGATAATGCTATTGGGTGCCACTCATCATGGTCGTTTGTAGTAGTGGACAACACTTGTCACCTCAAGTCTGGCTGGGACCACTGCCATCATTATAAGGGATGCACCTGCACTTGGATGACTGGATGCTGTGTTCTAGCTCGATGTCATTGTAACGGCCTTGGGAATCTTCTGATTTAGGCATCATTACAAAGGATTACGAGATCATTTCTATTGCAGTTCTCTAAGGTGATGGGAGGTTTATTTTCCTGCTATATATACTCTCTCTGTCGTAGAGAGCAGGGTCCAAGATTTTTTAGAAAAACACGCTGGTTTTAGCAAAAGATACCAGGCCTCTTTTACTGTTTTTATTTGCAAGAAACTGTCAGACTGTGCCAATTGTTTGGCCTTTCTATTTTTCATGCTTTGATTAAACTGTAAATTGTACTCTATATTGTCTTAAGCATTTCATTTCAAAGACTTTTATATATGTTGAATACAAGCTTGCTTACTTAAATCATGTCTAATGACTCTTCTTAGTAGCGAAGATGTATGCAATATTATTTTATGTCAATAAATGAATTGTCTATGTTATAGTTTTAAATCTCTGACATTTTGGAATGTAACGACACCATTCAGGCGCTTAAATCTATGATTTATTGTGCCCATCAGTAATTTTGGTGCATTACCTTAGATTAGACTTTGCTTCATTATATCTACTTCATTTTCCCTTTCTAAAACCCATTATAGAAGAAGTCGACTTCTCTAAAAATCTAGAGGTCACTTATTTTAGCACAAAAGGTCCCCCTTAAACTGAGTTTCCCATAAGACACTGTTACTTCGTCAATTTTTGGCGTCAACAATTATGAAAAGACATACCTTTTTGTAATAGGTCTATAGCTCATTGCTTGCCATATAAAAAGGGAAACCAAGGCTCAGTTTTGAAGAATCATTCATTATCATCATCAATAGTAATAGTAGATATGTTCATTAGCATATTCCACTCATCCATTTCCATATTTCAGAAACTTCTACTATTAATGTATATTTTTTAAAGCAATATAATGGAGAAGATTGTTCATAATTGGTGATTTATTTCTAGTGTTCAACTATTGTTTTAATATTCATTCCTAATAGTTGTTGTGTTGTCTCCAAAGTGGTTTTCCTAAGTTATTCAAATTTATACAATTTTTTAGGACACATTTGTTGTTACTGTGTGGTTATCTTGGTTGGGTTCTAGCGAGAGTGAATTGAATTCCTTTCAAGTAACTCATTTTAATTGGTTCCTGCTAGGGATTAAAATAATTTTAAATTGATTATTATAATTGGTTTCCCTCAAGTTGAGAATTAAAAATCCTTTAATGATACCATAGTAATTTAGGAGAATAACACATGGATTCATGAAGAAGAGTTCAATAACTGACAAACTTGCATGTTTGTACAAGGTGCAAACATCCAAAGTGCCCAAAAAGTTAGAGTTAAGCTGAGATGTAGACTAGCCTATCTTACATATCTATCTCCATCATCATCATCCACCCCTCAACTCCATTCACCCAATAGGATTTGGCACTAGTCAAATTTAGAACAATTTACACAAACTTTACTCATACATTTGATTCTCAAGACATCTACAGTAGGAACTAGTCATTAGCCTTGCATCTAGTTCACACCCATGTGCCATTGTGAGTCAATTTACCGAATTAGAGACTATATTTAAACCTTCAAATCTGCCTTATCATTTAGGTACACCTATCTAGGTTTAGCAGAGCCTAAAGAGCAGGGGGTTAATAAGCATATTTGCCGCATTCATTAACCAAAAACGTAGTAAGAGACTGGAACTCTCTTAAGGTTCAAAACCTATATTTTTGAAACCTAACAATATGTATGGCTAGATAAGTATCTACTTCAACAAGGATTCATAAAGGGTAATACAATCATCAATCTATTTATTAAAGTTTAGGAAGACAATTTGTTGATTGTAGTTGTGTATGTTGATGGCATTATCTTTGGTGGAGATGATGATATGTATAAAATATTTGTAGAGGAGATGCAAAAGGAATTTTAAATTTCAATGATTGGTGAGTTATCTTTCTTGGTATTCAAATTATTTAGCAAGAAGGTGGAATTTTTATTTCTCAAGACATATATGTTAAGGAAATGCTAAAAAAGTTTGGAATGGATGATTCCAAACCCGTGGGAACCCCTATGGTGATTGGCTATTACCTAAGTGGATTGGATGAGTCTTTAGAGGTTAATCAAACTCTCTACAGGTCTATGATTGGAGGATTATTGTTTAACTACTTCTAGACTTGGCATCATGCGTGTAATATGTTTGGTTTCCTAATTTCAAGCCAATCCTAAGAAATCTCATGAAAAAGTAGTGAAAAGGATTTTTAGATACCTAAAGGGTACTCTAAATTATGGGCTCTAATACAAAAGGGATCAAAAATTCTCTTTAAGTGTTGTTGATGAGTATTTTAGCACTGAACAACATAGAAAAATTACAAGTACTCTATCTCTCTTGAAAGGTTACTTACTTCAGAAAATTCCATAAAGTAACCCCAAGGTCTTTAACATGAGGTCTTGACAATGCAGAAAATATCTTAGGCATGATGTGTTTTGTTGGTAACACAAAGGGAATTTATGGTTCACAAGGTTGGAACTTATAGGTCTACAACTAGAATTTTAGAAATTTGAGGTATGGTATAACTTTGATTGTAACTCCCAAATAGTAGTCTAAAATTTACTTTTAATCATCAAATGGAACAATATGGTGATGCTAGAATCCTAAGACTAACTCAAATTTTTAAAGAAATATAAAAATATGTAAGGGTTGAAGAGTTATTCTAATTTTGAAAAATAGGAACAACAAAAACAATGGCAGGTATTAAGGTAGACAGACTCCCAAAAACAAATTTTATTTAACCAATAAGATTCTACAGTATCACAAAACTAGTGCAATCTCCCAAGGTTGTCTTCAGATTTTCAGACTGTGACATTAACACATGAAACACGAGCATACATAGTTGAACTTGAGCATATTAAAAGAATGAGCTCAGAGTAGCTTTACATAGTAATTTACCATCAAAAAATCACCAAAAGAATGAATTGGAAGTGCATCAAATACCTTAACACATTGTCACCATTAAAGCTGAACAAGAACTAATGAAGCTGAAAAGAAAGCTAAAATGCAAATAAATTGAACTATAAATGAAATGAGAAGATGAAATCATGCATACATTGAGAGAACACATAAGTAATTCACCCAAATTCAATGCCTTCCTTTATATTTCTTGAAAATGTCTTCATACAACAATTCATCTTTCTATTTGCAAATAAGAGGAAACCTCTATTTATAGATTTTTATAGTTCAAATCAATGGAAAATATTTATTTACATCAAAGGTCCAAAATTCACTACTACTTAGGGTTTACATCACATTAAATGCAAATACAATATTTCTTAATATAAAATGTGTTCACATGTGAACCTAAGAGAATGTATAATATTCCTTAACCTATTTTCTATTAAAGAAATATCAAAATGAATTTAGCAAGCACTTTGAGGTAGCTATTTTTTCTTTTAGCTGGAAATTACAAAAAAATATCTTCTATTTAAATATTTTTTTCTTCCTTTTGTACAATGGCATGCTAAAAGAATTTCTTCACCATTTCTATGAGCTTGGAATGATCTGGGAAGTTTTATTTGCTGATCTTAAAGTCAATCAACCTGAACTCATCCATCAATTCTAGATGTTGGTTCATGCAATAGCTTCTTCTCTGAATTACCCATTCAAAGTGGGTGAAGTAACACATGGAAAAATCTAAGGAACTCCCTTGTTAGCTGGCAATAATTCCTTCTTTCATCTTCTTCTTAAACATTTGGCTTATAGGTTCGCAATCCAATTTTTGAGCAAATATTTTTTCTCTAGTCAACAACTCCAAAATTTCATCATATTCAAACAATTTTTCAATAACCTTTGCTTTGATGGACCATAGACTTGGAAATTCCTTTTCAATGGAAAATAACTTCAAAGGAAAATAACCAAGCCTTAGGTAGATCATGTTGATCCTTGGGGAGGGCCAATTCTTGCTCTGGAGCCTCTATAGACAACCTTTGGATGCAATGCAACTTTAGGCATGTGATATTATAAAGATTGGGAAAATCCTTTCACTTGTCAATCTCTTTTTTGATCTCATTCTTCATAACTAAAAAATTATTATGTATTTCAACAACATAATGAATGGATTTATTACCCATATATGTTACCTTCTTGAACCAATCTAAAGTAGACTTTGTCCATGTTGAATGAAGGTTGTTAATTCAGCCACCTGCGCTTTCAATTCTTCCTTGGTTGCTTGATCCTTATCCATCTAGTTCAAAATATTGGTAATAGACCCCTCAAATTCATCTATCTTCTATATTGGGTTTGTGGGACCAATATTGATAGATGTTAGCTAATAATCCTTGGCTTGAATGGTGTTCACATCCTTGTCTATTGTTGGCATTGCCACTTGTAGAATTTGAGAGAACAATGCATCGATAGTGATGTGTGACTTGATTTTAGGCGTCTTCTTTTCCTTATAATTTATTTGGGCACCTACTAGTATAGCCTCTAAACAAGCCTTGGGATCCTGAAACACTAGAGCCTTACTTTTCAATTGTTGTTCTAACCATAAAGGAATTTTTGCCTATTGATTAGAGGATGTAGTGTTGAATTCATGTTCAATGTTCTCTTGATCCTTCAATGGATTCTCCTCTTCGTGCTTTGGAGGATCTTCAATGTGTTGCAAGTATGAATGAGTATGGTGGTGTTGTCATTAATGTTGTCATTGATGTCAAAATAGTGTAGGTGGTTGTAGAGAAAGGAATCAAGTGATTGCATGTTGTGCATGTATAGTTGAGATATTGTTGATATGTTGTGAGTACATGGAGCTATCTTTATGGTGTTGCAGGTGTGCTAACATGATGAGTTTCCAAATGATTTTTAGGAATAGTAAGACAGAGTTGAGTGTGTGTTCAGAATGTGCTCCAGTGCTCTACATTTCTTCTATGTTGATCCTATACTTGTTTTCACCAGTGTGTGAACTGGTTTGGTAGAGTTGTTTATCTATGGACTGGGAGAAATATATTTTCTCTGCACCCCTTTGTAGGTTCATTTCAGGACTTGCAGATCTGGAAGATGGCTTGTAAAAATGTTATCTATGTTCTAGAAAAGGAATTCATGGTTTGGTGCTCTGGAAGATGAGTTTCAGTGTTGCTATGTTTTTTTTTACTGTTTGGATGGACTAATGGAAAGTATTTCATGTATGAAGATTGTTGCATTGACTGCAGATGAATCTGAAGGTATCTGAGATGTGTTCTTGTGCATAGTGAAATGTGTTATGTGGTCTGCATGCTATCTTCTTGTTGTAGAAGCATGCACTTCAAAGTTCATTTATTTTGTCATTAGGTTTGGCTGACCTGGTGTCTACACTTCATGTGAAGGATAAGTATCAATTGAGGAAGCATGTGATTGATTTGAGAAATTTTTTTGGCTCTTGGTTAAGAGTTGTTTTGGTCCTCTCTCATTCTCTTCCACCATGGGAATGTTGAGTTGTTGACCTAATTTGAATTTGTAAATTGAAGGGTGTGTAGACAACCTTGGAGAAAGTTTCTAAGGTTGAATATGGTATAAATACAAGTCAAGATGTTATGGATTGATGATTAGACGAGCCACAATTTTGGAAAAATTTGGAAGATATCTATGAAAGAAATGATAGAGTGAAATTTTCAAAGAAGCTAACAATAAAAAGTGTAGATGTAAGAGAACTTGAAAATGGAAGAAGAATTATGAAGACATTGCAAGCTATTTTTAGAGGGTTGATCTTGCAATAAATGAAGTGAAAAATCAAGGTCGTACCTTGACTTATTAAGATGTGATAGAGAAGATTTTGATGACTCTACCAGAGAGTTATAGTGATAAGGTTTCAACCATTGAGGATGTGTATGATCCTAAGAAGTTTACTAAAGAACAACTATTTGGCACCTTGAATATATTTGAGATGAGGAAATTTGGAAAGGAAAAGGAGAAAGTAGAAACTACTTTCAAAGCTACTAAAGAAGATGATTTGAATAGTGATGGTTTAGAAGAGTTGGAAGCAAACTTTACAAGGAAGTTGAAGAAAGGTACCGGTAAGTACAAAGGTATGTTACCTTTTAAATTTTTCAATTGTGGAAATATTGGTCACTATTCTTCAAGATGTCCAAATAGAGTTGTACACAAGAAGAACAAAGACAATAAAGACAAAAATGATAAGAAGTTCAATAAATTGTACTATGTTAGAGAAGATGTTGAAATCTCTGATGATGAAATTGATTTTGAGGGTGATAATGATGAGTGATTGTTTCTAGCCTTGGAGAATAAATCTATGTCTACTAACTCTGGAAGATGTGCAAGGGAAAGTGTTCCAGAGAACAAGAAGGATGAGATGGAAGGTACTCTACTTATTGCCTTTCATGCTAGAAAGTATGAAGACTATTAGGTGATTGATAGTGGTTGCTTAAATCATGACTAGAGACAAAGGTAAGTTTACTAAACTTGAAAAGTATGATGGTGGATTAGTCATGTTTGGAGATGATTCAGGTGAAAATATTGTTGGGAAAGGAACAATTAGATTTGATGGAAAACAAAATATTGATGATGTCTAT
>VDFB02109042.1:77808411-77818811 GCA_007258455.2 Sequoia sempervirens | reverse complement strand
GAGAGAGTCATGTGAAAAATAGTGAGAGAAAAAGGGGAGAGAGAATCATGTGAAAGAGAAAATATTGCAAGGAATACTAAGAGTGTAGGAAATGTTGTGTAGGCAGTCTAATCTAAAAATAAAGGAGAGTGCAGGAATAGAATGGATGTTGTCTTTGATGGTTTTTCACATCATGTGTTACCATCAATGACAAAGGGGGAGATTGTTGCAAGTATGAATGAGTATGGTGGTATTGTCATTAATGTTGTCATTGATGTCAACACAGTGCAGGTGATTGTAGAGAAAAGAATCAAGTGATTGTAGGTTGTGCATGTATAGTTGAAATACTGTTGAGATTTATGAGTACATGGAGCTATATTTATGGTGTTGTAGGTGTGCTAAAATGATGAGTTGCCAAGTGCTTTTAAGGAATAGTGAAGACAAATTTGAGTGTGTTCAGAATGTGCTCTAGTATGTTCTCTGCATTTCTTTTATGTTGATCCTATACTTGTGTAGATCTAAAGTATTGTTTATGGAAATTTGTTGGTGATATATCCTAGATTAGAGTTTCTAGTTTGATGGAGAGTGAAATTTGTGTTCACTGGCGTGTGAATTGGTTTGGTAGAGTTGTTTGTATGTGGAATGGAAGAAATGTATCTGCTCTGTAGTCCTCTGTTGGTCCATTTTAGGACTTGCAGATCTAGAAGATGGCTTGTAAAGATGTTATATGTGTTTTGGAAAAGGAATTCATGGTTTGTTACTCTGGAAGATGAGTTTCAAAGTTGTGTGTGTCTGTATAGTCTGGATGGACTGATGGAAAATTGTTGCATTTTATGTAGATGAATCTAAAGGTATCCGATATGTGTTCTTGTGCATAGTTAAATGTGTTATGTGGTCCACATGTTATCTTCTCATTGTGGAAGCATCTACTTCAAATTTCATTTTTGTTTTCATTAGGTTTGGCCAACCTGGTTTCTACACTTCATACAAAGGATAAGTATCAATTGAGGAAGTGTGTGATTGTTCTAAGATGTTGTTCTGGGTCTTGGTTAAGAGTTGGTTTGGTCCACTCTTATTCTCTTCCACCATGGGAATGTTGAGTTTCCAACCTAATTTGAATTTGTAAATTGAAGCTTGTGTAGCTGACCTTGGAGAAAGTTTCTAAGGTTGAATATGGTATAAATACAAGTTGAGATGTTATGGATTGACGTATCAAATGAGCCACAAGTTTGAGAAGCAAGTGTTGTGTGAAAGTGAGTTTAGGTAGCAATACTTTAATGTTTTAGATTCTTGAAAACAATGAGCTAACGGTGTCTGTAATCTTTTGATTATGTAATCTTTTGATTAAGGCTACAAATGTGTGTAATTTTTTGTGGTAGATTTTTCTATTATCCTTTTGTATCTATAGGTAGTGAGCCTCCTTATTGGATAGTGATTCCTTTTTGTAGGCAATGAGCCTTGTATTTTGGACAGTAAGCCCTTTGCAGTGAACCTATTTATAACCAGTTTTGGAATTACTTTATATTGTGAGTTAATCCCCACCTTGGTTTTTCCATTATTGGGTTTTTCACGTAAATATGTTGTTTCTTATGTTGGTTTTTCTTTTTGTTATTTTCATTTCATGTTCATACTTAATAATAGAATACAGTGGATGTGATGTTGATAATTGAATGAAATTTGTGTTTGAGATTGGTGACAACTGATTCACCCCCCCTCTCAATTATCTTGCACCTTTCAACACAATGTTCTTCTCTTCTTCATTATGCTCTTCTTATTGTACCATTTCTCTTTATCAAGTTTGGCTCCTGTTTCTTTAGTAGATTTCACTTTTCTTTCTTCATGATTCTCTTCTCCTTCATTTCTCCTAACATTTTCCTATTCTTCCAAGTTGATTTCCTCATCATGCCGACCTTCATATTTTTCTATTTCTTGGATCTCTTCTTTATCTTTTTCATCCTTTTCCTTTTTTGAATGATGCTCCTCTTCACCTATATTTTTATCTTCAACATTTTATTTGTTGTACTCCCCACCCTTTTGTTTATTAGAGGCTTCCACATTGATTTTTTCATCAAATCCACTTAGATCTCCATCTTTTAGAGCTTCTTTCCTTTCATCATATAAGGTTACTTTATCCAATTCAACAATTCTCAATCCTTAATCAACATGCAATCATTATGATTAGAGCCCGCATACTCTTCTATTGCATGAGTTGCCTCCTCAAGCTGGTCCTTACTTTTCTTTTTCATTTTTTCCCATATCTTTTCATTGGCTTCCATTTTTGGTGGCTCGATAGGAGGAGGAGTTGGTAGAGTAGTAGCTAATTGATTCATTAAGATCTTAGCCTTTGGAGACAACAAAGTCTCAAACAATCCTTGACACATATTCAGTAAATAGGCCACAAAGGCTTTTAGTAAAGTGATGGTAGAAATAGTAGGAGGCAAGGTGGAGAAAATGGGTGGTAGAGTTGAGAGTGAAGAGGAAGATGGGGAAGACAAGGTAAAACAGGAAGAATCAATCACAACCATGGAGGTGGTTGGAGTGGCCAAGGTGAGGTGGACCAAGATTTCCACAGTAGGCGAGGATGATATGAGAAGTGGAGGTGGAGTAGAAGTGGATGGTACAGTGGATGGTGGAGGTGATTGCACTTTGGAATCTTCCTCCTTGGGAGGAGAGGGCTCTTCCTTGATTATTTCCATTTCAGGAACAAAGGCTCCTATCTTCTTTGACTTCTTTGGTGGCCTTTTCCATTCCACCATCTTCTTGGTATAAACCCTTTGCTTTCCTATTGGTTGTCTCTCTGCTACTTCTTTTCTATTTTTAGATTGAGTGGCCGATGGAAATTTTGGTGCTTCACCTAATGAACCAGCATCGACCATGATTTTTGTTTCACTTTATAAATATTTTTCTTCCTCCCAGTTTTCATATGTCAATTCAACACCTTGTTGCTCTAATTGAGCCACTTGATCATCTAACCATTTTTTTGTCTATTGCATTACCGGGTGCATGATTATGTCCACATTGGTTACCTCCTCTTTAGCCCAATCCACTACTAGTAAGGGAGCCTTGGCAACAACATTAAATTCCTTTACATCAAGAGTGATATCATCTTCTACCACCTAATTTGGGACTACAAATAAATCAATAGACCTTATGAATTTGATTGTCATTTTCATGTAGAGTCATTTTTAGACCTCACGATCATCTTCACAGTTTTCCTAGAAGTCCTTGATATGTGCTTTATGAGAATGTTGTCTCCCAACCTGCTTCTTCAGCTTCCCCCATGGGTCTATGCTTCCTCACTCAATGTATAACACAAGATCATATTCTACAATTCCTCTTTCAAATATTCTACACAAGGGGAAACAAGACACAAGTATAACCCTCAACCAAAAGTGATAGGATAAGGGACTCATAACCAATGTTTTGATTGCAACAACATATGTGAAGCCTACAATTGTCATGTGAGTTCTAGTAAAATTATCCTATCACTTGGATATCTCGACAGTTAGTATGGGAACCCTGAGAAGCCCTTGATTCTTAAGTAAGTGAAATTTGGGAATTGGATGAACCAATACCTGAAGTTCTTTATCAAATCTCTAGCATAATGTGATAATATTTTTCTGAAATCATTTTCAAATGTCCACAGAATATGCATGATGAATGCATTATTCACCTGCCGATAGTTCTTCTTGAAATTCCTATACTACAACTACAGAAAATAGTCATAAACAATGGTTTGTGCTTTTCTTGTTCTGAGCTCCCCTATGCATGTTCACACCTTATAAGGAAAAATTATTGCCAAGAGAAATAATATAGGAAGTCATATAGAATTCCAAAGTCTTCTTTACTATGACAAACTGGGTATGGATATTATCAATTATCATTTTTTCCCAATGAAACCTTGTATCTACCCTTAGAATTTTTTTATGAAGTACTATACTCATTCTTCAAAGATGGAAGAGGTCAAGAGTTCCATCACCTACTTAGGATTATTATGAGATCATTAACTTCCTCGATGAAGTCATTGTGATAAAGTTTTTGGGGCATATTTCCTACACTAGGGCAAGGATCAAGCATCCACATCTAATTTATTGTTTTCTTGCAAGCTATAGGATTTTCCTTCCATACATTTTTGATGTACCCTTTCTCACAATCTTCCATCTTATCAAATGAAGTGATCTTGAATGTTCACCCAATGGACATGTGTGTTAGATCAACCAATACCCTCCCATTGATGGTTACTATTCTCCTAGATTCCTTGTGGTACAATTCTCTGCATCCAAATATCAATTTTGGACTAATCGGAGCTAGGGGAAAACCTATTGCTCGTGCAATACCACTCTTCTTTAATTTCCATGCCTCTTCACTCTTTGGCTGGACCAAGACATGCTATTGAAATTCATCGATGTTGATTTGTCCCAAATCGGTGTCTGTCACCTTGTCCCAATGTGTCTTGATCTTTGAGGTACACTCAACTCTGTGAAATTCGTACTTCATTTTCACTTTCTCCTTCTCATTCTTCATAGCCCTAGTGTTTTTTCTATCTCTTTCAGTCTTTTCAACCTTTTCCATAAATCCTACACAAAGGACATGTAATAAGTACCTTGAAAAATTAAGGAGGAAGAAAATGTTAGTTAGATCATCATAAAATGCATCAAATTCCCATGATAATTATTAAATTTGCTCATTTCTAAAAAAATTTGGCCACTTGCAAGTTTTATCATTTTGAGGGCTAGAGATATGTGGATGTCATCAATATAGAAGTTGTTAGCAGTGGCACTAGTACAATGACATTCCACAAATGACATCCTATAACTCCATTTCTACATTAGCAAAATGTTGAGTCATTTCAATGCAAATGCATTTAATCACATGGAAAATATGAATCAAAGACATTCAATACCATCACACTTGTAAAATTTTCCATCTTGGGCTTTGTAAAAAATCCCAATGTGGAATCCATAAATGTAGATAATGATTAGATGTTTTCCATAAAAATGGCTTGTAGGAGATGACAATTTGCAAATGGATTCCTACACCACAGTTTTTGCATTCATTTTATACTTAGAAAATTTTGGTGTAAAGTTATTTAGCATGTGGTAAAATTAAATCATGGCCATTTCAAATCACCATACTCATGAATTTCATTGGTTTTAGTTTTGCAAAAATTTAGCATACAGAATCCATCATTATGAATGCCCTCTAAGGATAGGCCATTAAAATGACTTAGAGAATGTGGCAACCCGCATGTGGCTTCCCACAAGGGAAAATTTGCATGCACTTAGACACTTGAAATTTCTATTTCAAACTTAATCAAAGATGCAAGAATAAATTAAAGTCAAAGATGTTATTGTTATGGCTCATGTTGGAATTTGCAAAAAATGTTAGGGTGAAAGCCATTGAGGCAGATGCCATTCGAGAGTCTACCATCAAAATGACTTAGATTTTGTGGAATCCTACCATCAATATCCAACAATCACATTTCCAAAATCCCCTCACACTTAGTATTTTCATTGAACTTAAGCTCATTGAATCATATGCGATATAAAAGTCAATGATTTGCATCTTAAAATGACATATTTGCAAGATTGGATGAATGAAAATTTTACTCATGAAAATTCCATGGGCATGGAAGCCATTGACTTTTATGCTATCAAAATGGATTGCATGGATCAAAATTTCATGGGTGGCTTCTTGCATCAGAGTTTCTGCATGGATTCCAATACTTTGTTTTTTTGGAAGGTTGATGTTAATGCTTGTGGAAACAACCACTATAGATGTTGTGAGGATTCATGCCATCAAAATGGCACATGGTTTACTAGATTTTTGATTGGTGTTACCCACGATGCCATCACGACTTTGAATTTTAATAGTGGTAGGGTTTAATTACTTGTGAAGTCCTCCCCAAAGGATCAATACTATAAAGGATTTATTTATACAACAATAAACCCCTTGAAATGTCTAACTGTTAGACTCAACAATCTCCAAGCCCTATCATTTCAACAACCCTAGATACCTCGAACATGAAACTTATGATGAGATGACAATTTCAACAACAAGCAATGTAATGATAATGATGGTGGTGAGAATCTAACCTAATGGCTATGCAAATGAAGGAGAGAATGTCACACCAAACCTCAATCAATCATCTCAGCAATAGTGCAATAGAGATCTAGATTTTTGAATGTAAAGGGTGAAAATGCAAATTGATGACCACCTATATATAGAGTTTTAGGAAATAAATATAGGCCATAAATGTAAGTTTTTGAAAAACATGAGTGGAAACCCTAATTACAGAAACCCAATATGTAGATTTCATTTAGGTTGATTCCATGCAAAAAAATGTGAATGTGGATGCCAAGTTCAATGGAATTGAGATGACGAAATTTTGCAAATGGCATCCTGCCTCAACTTTTTTTATAAGCAGCATAGATAAGCTTGAATTTCACATGATGGAAACCCACAAACAAAATTCCACAACTCCAAACTTGGTGAAACTTTGGAAGATCATTAAGGAATCATGGCGACTCCTCAAATTTAAAGGAACTTTTATCATTAGGCCAAAAATGATGAGAGAAAAAGAAAAATGAGCGTGGACCAACCCAAAAAAAAGAAAGAAAAAAGAGGGAGTCCCTAGTTCAAGTGGGGAATGTGTGTGAAATACACAACAAGTGCCTACACTGATGTTGATTGGGTAGGTTGTGTTGATGACTAGATAAGTACAAGTGGAAGCATTATTTTTGGGGGATAGATAAATCTCTTGGTTTAGTAGAAAGAAGGATTCAATATCCTTGTCCACTACAAAAGTATAATACATTGTTGTAGCATCTTGCTGCATTGAAGTGTTGTGGATGAAGTAGACCTTAAAGGATGTGAATGTGAACTATAATGCACCTTTTCCCATATGATGTGACAATACTAATGAAATCAACATTTCTAAAATTTTGGTAATGCATTCAAGGACTAAACACATTTCAATTTTATACCATTTCCTAAGAAAGAAAGTTACAAAACATGAAGTAAAAATAAATTATATGCCTACAAAGGATCATATTGTAAATATCTTCACAAAGAAACTTTTAGAGGATACTTTTGAGTATCTATGGTAAAAGATACGGGTCATTGTCCCTCCTTGTTCTCACTAGTTACATAAATGGTGCATCTTTCTAAAGGGAGAAATTCATGTCATATCTTTTTCTCCTAGATTTATGGGTGATACCCCTTAGGGGGAGCAAGTAGTGAGGGGGAGTCATGAAGAAATTGTGCAATTGTATAAAGAAGTGATGATAGTCAAAGGGGGAGCATGTGTTGCTGCTTCAACATAAGTTCTTTTTGTCCTTTTATGTTGAAGATAAAAGAAAGTCCTACTATCTTGTGAAGAAGTGTTTGGCCCTTTATCCTTGATATCAAAGGGGGAGAGTGAATATTTTGTGTTACATCAATTCTAGAGGGCAAGGTTGTTGGTAGTTGTTGTCATTGATTTCAACACTTATGGTTGTGTTATTGTTATTGATGTCAACACTAAGGCTTGTGTTGTTGTCATTGATGTCTATTCCCGAGTAATATGTTTTCAGTACCTAAGCATTGGTTTTATTTGTTAAATTTAGTTTGCACTAACATTGATTGAAGATTTGAAGTTCATGGTAGGTTTTCATGCCCTATCAAAGAAGTGAAGAATTGAAGAAGTTCATGGTTGGCTCTCATGACCTATCAAAGAAGTGAAGAATTGAAGAAGTTCATGATTGGATGTCATGTCTTATCAAAGAAGAGAAGAGTTGAAGAAGTTAATGGTTGGATATCATGCCATATGAGATTATTATTATTACTGATGTTCATATATCACATTATTTCTATCAGCAGAGTTGTTCTCATGCTTATATATTTAGATAAGGATTAGAAGCATTAAGATGAGGATTAGAAGAATCAATATGATGATTAGGATCATGAGTAATGTTGGATCTAGATGTTTTGAAGGTCAAAAATATGTATCTTTTTCTCTCTTGATGTTCCTGATAGTCTTTGTGGTGTTGAAAAAAATATCTGGTCTCCACATGTTTCTAAATTGATTCTAGTTCTAAAAGTTGCATTCAAGTTTGTCTAAGAGAATGCTCCATATTCCTCCACTATTGTATTTATAGTCTTGAGGTTTTGTATTCAATGTAAGTGTTCTATGTACGTTGCACTCCTATCTTTTTAGGTCACCTATATTGTCAAAGAGAAATCTAAGAATTGTATAAGGTTGGTAGTGTTGCTATTTGTCTAGACTGGTTTGAAAAATGCTCCACATTTCTCCACATTGATGTACCTACTCATGCGGCTTGGTGAATGTTCTCTCAATGTATTTGCAATGTATCAGCTCTAATATCATATGCCGAAGTGGTTTTCAATTTGTTATGTTAATGGTACATCATCTAGTCTTGTATCATGTCTTTCCTAAACAAAGTGTTTTGTACTTGTTTGATTTGTGGTGGATATTTATGGCATGAAAGTATGAAAGAAGTATATGGAAGTGATGTTGGATGTTCAAGGAAATACCTATATGATCCACATGTTTCTAATTGACTTCTTTGATTCCACATTGTGTCTAGAGTTAGATTTCTAGGTTATTTGTTGATATCTAGCCAACAAAGCTTGTTCATTTGCATGTGTCATGTGATTGGGGGACTACACCAGTAATGGAAGATGTTTCATGATAGATTTTGGTCCTAATCTATCCTTCTTATCTTCACATCAAGTAAATTCAATTGAAAGAGAGTTTATGGGAAAATTGGTTATGCGCTCCAAATGCTTTATCCACAAGTTTCCCTGATGCTAACTTAGATTGGTATGTGCTTGCATGTACATCATTTTTGGATCACATTGAAAGAAGTGTTAATATTCTTTTGGTCCTCTCTACCTTTGGGATAGGACCATGTTGTTCCTTGGTGGCCAACCAATTATATTCATTGATTATTCTCTTCCTAGCTAACCTAATTAAAGAATTGAAGTGTTGTGGTGGATATAAATGGAAGATAATTTCAGTTACAACAAGAGAGGAGAAGTGTACAAGTCCGAAGAAGTGTGTGTGTGACTCATATTGAATATCTAGTAGAGATAGTGCTAATTATTGTGAAGGGAAAGATCAATTATGCTATAATTCCTCAATCAACAAAGTGTTGTGTTGGTAATCTTTATAATTATCTTTAAACCATTTTTATATCCTACTTTGATATAGTGAATCTCATTAGGTCCTTGTATCTTGTCCTAAGGAGTGATCCTTTTAGCAAGTCTTTTTGTCAATGGAACTTCTATTATGAGTTAACTCTCACCATGGTTTTTCACTCATTAGGTTTTTCATGTAACTATGGTGTCTCTTTACGCATGTGTGTGTTCTCATTTTCCATCTCTTTGTTATTTCTCTTATTTATACTATATATTTTATTGGTTAAGGTTGTTAAAGGTGTTAAGGATTATAATTTCTATAATCTTCTATATTCGTACTTTGGTTCAAGTTATATCTTTATTTGCTAAAGGAGTTTGAGTTGTGTTGGAAGTTTCAAGTTATGAAAGGGGTCAAGTTTTGTTTAGACTAATTCACCCTCCCTATCAGTATCTAGAAGTGTCCAACAACATTTGTCATAAATCTAGTAGAATTTAGTTACTTTTTCCATTACTTTGCATTCACATGACCTAGGTGCATCCAATCAACCATTCACCAAGTTTGAACGTGGGTAGTTGATATTCTATTGAAAGGAAACAATTTAATGGTCCAAATTGATCATACCTCTTTAAAAATAAGTGATGTTCTTGAAAAGTATTTCCCAATAGAAACTTTTCATGTTATTGTTGATTTTACATGTCATCCAAGTGGCCCCATGTTAAGACTTGGGTTTTTGGTAACATGAACATGATGATGTATAGATGATGTTGATGTATGGTGAGGGGAGATTATTGAACATTGATGAGAATCAAATTGTATGGTGTTGTCATTTATGACAACCCATTACAGAGATACAATAGTGTTGGTTTGGAGAAAATCAAATGTTTTGTAGATTTTCCTAAGTCTAGGTGTGTAGTTTGTAGTGTTCAAAGAACCAAATTTTTGGTTTGAATTGATCTTCTATGAAGAATCTAGTCATGTGATTTTGAGGTAATGTTGGCATGTGTTGAAGATGTCTAAATCCAAAGATTCAAGCTTGTATATCTCCATAGTTGAAGATAATGTTGACAGAGTATCAACTCGAGAAATGACAAAGTGTATGTTGTTATGCTTTGCATTCCACCACAAATATATATTTTGCTATGTGGTTTTGATGAACTATTTTTGGATGTTAGAACTATGTGTGCTCCAAGTGGCAAGTGTTTTGGCAGTCTGTATGTTGAGTTGTGAGTGAACAGTTGGTCCATTCATTGTTACTTCACTAGTTTTTTTATATGGTGTC
>VDFB02109042.1:77797013-77808311 GCA_007258455.2 Sequoia sempervirens | reverse complement strand
TGAGGACCTATTAACAAGGTGGAAAATGGGTCCTTGGTCACTAACCTAGGACACACACCTTGTAAAATTAAGTGTTGTGTAATACCATTTATGAATGTCAGGCTTTATACCTCAGAATCTGGAATTAATAAGGCTTGGATTTGAATTAAAGTGTCCAATTAAGTCAAATTAATCTCAATTAATTAATAAATCCCTATATTAGTGTGAAGTGTAAAGATACACTTTACAACACCCTAAATAAGGCACAATTAAGTCCACTTTATTAAGAAGGGTCCTAAAATTAATGTGAATGTGTAAAACACAACACTAGATCAAGGCATAATTAAGCTCATTTCAAAATTAATTATTCCCAAATTAAGTGTGAAAAGGGATACTTTTTTCTACACTACATTTAGCCCCCACTTTAGTGAGAGGAGCAACTTGCTTCAAACTCACACTAAAATAGACATTCAAGAGGAGTCCAAGTGTACCAATGTGGAGGGTATATGATGAAAAAGATCAAGGAGGGTGTTCAAGCACCCAAGATCCAAGATACCACATCAAACCAACATAAGCACAAAGGGACACACATAAGGTGTATGATATCCAATAGCAAGAAAAGATACACAAACATACAATGTCAAAGGCCAAGAAGAAAAGGGAGGTGGATCAAGCCTCGATTGTCGAATGCAATGTAGAACATGTCTTAGTTGTTTGTCCAAGAGAAGGGGGAGGATCAAGCCTCAATTATCCAATGTGATGTAGAACACATATCAACTATTTTTCCAAAGAACATTTAGAAGAAAAACTCGATATCCACTATGCAAATGACACATGTGCTCACTCTAGGGTAGTGAAACCTTAGGTTGTCCACTAGGTGAGTTTCCCTTAGGAAGGTGGCTTAGTGAGAAAGTCATGCCTCTATATCAACTCTCATGGTACAATGAGAAATACATCCCTATGTGTCAACTTCTCATCATACTAACCATACCAAAGCTATCACTTTGATAACTTCAATAGGGCACCACAACATGAAACTTCAAGCTTCACAAGGCCTAACAAGTTGTGTTATGTGTTAGTTATTTTTTGAGAACTGAACTTGATCTCACCATATGCCTATGAATTTACCACAATTCAATGCTAAGTTAAGGAAAGGATTGCCCAACAAACAAGTAAAGCATTGCTAAACCTCTACTTCTACTCTTCGAGCTATGTGAAACCCAAGAGGGTGATCTTGGCAATGTTTGTATCATACTCACACCATTTTATCATGAACATTGAAACAAATAGATGTATTCCTATCACATGCAACTAAAAAAAATTCCTCAAGGATTTGATTGACCCTTTAACAAATTAGTATCTAAAGCTAGGAATGAATGGTAATCCTTACCATTTTACTGCAATTACAAGTATGTCAGAAATTGTAATTAAGGTTTGTGTTCTTTGTCAGGTACAGGTAGGCTCACTAACTTCAAAGATAACCAAATAAATGGACCAATTCCTTATCTATGGGTAATAGAGTCACACTTTCAATAAAATTTAATACATCAACAATGGAAACAAATATTTAAATACTATTGTGCACTAATTTTCAACACACAACTCGATGCATCCAAAAATAGAAACTTCTTAATAATCCTTAGATTTAACTTGCACATCTATGATCTCATTTAATAAAATATTTAGTTCTTTGAGCTAAACCAGAAACGACATCACACATTCAATCATAAAGATTGAAGACAAATAAAATAACCTTGATCCCTTTATTAATAATTTGAAAGGAATAATACAGAGGAGAGAAACTAATTCTAGAACTTTCAATTATCCTTCACATTCCATTTTCTATGGTAAAACATTACACTAATTACAAATCTGAATACATTTCTAAAACTCAATGTTAATCTATTTCTCTAAAATTGAAAATATAGAACAACTCTTACATGAGCTCAAAAATTTCTTAACCATCAAATGACTCATGTAATTAGCTGTGAATTCCCATTTATAGAAACACGGGAGCAACAGGCATTGGGAAAAATTACAATTAAAGTCACATTTACATTTGACATGCATTTCATTTTAATTTTGACATTCCCCAAATAGTTATATTTTCACCTTTGAAAATGGGGGGAAAGCATATAAGAAAAAAATTATTTTCATTTGCCAATGAAGATACACCAACCTTCCAAAAGGCATCCTTCATTCATCACAACAACACCAAAATATCTTCTTCATGAGGAAAAAATATTATCCACGTGCATGCCCAATCAACAAAAGCTCTAAAATCATGAAAAACAACATAAAGATATAAAACCGACACATCCAAGTCAAAATTTGTGCCACCAATTTCCATGTTGGGGAGAGAGCAATATTTTTCAATACTTCAATGAAAGCCTAATCTGTACTATTTTCAGGCTATGCATTGTTTCTCTCATGTTTATTAATCACCATGGTTGTAGACTTCCAAACTAGAATTATACTCGCCACCCAATAATTGCAAGTCAATCCTCCAGTACATCCAAGTATTTTATCTTCTAAGCCTAGAATTCATCCTTAGTGGGCTAGCTGAAGTTCATGACACTATTAACCTTTTGTCTATAAGGTGAATATTTGGTAACAACTTGAATGGATTCCCTATCAAACTTTGCCAGGACAATCTCTACATGGACCAATATATCCATGTTCCTCTTTAGCGTACCAATATCATGATCCTGATGTTGGATGTTGTGGTTGTCATTGATGTTAACACTATTAACATTTTTGCATTAGAAGTTGTATATGTTGAGGATATTGAGAAAAATGTAATAAAAAGTGCTACAGGTTGTCAGTGGTGAAGTGAAGTTTTTTCTGTTGGTGTGTTTAGTACATAGTTGTTCTAATATTGTGGACTAAAGAGTTTCTTGTTGAGTATGTCTAGTTTATCCACATTAAGTTTCAGAGATTTGCATGAAGAGTTGATTGAGTTATGGTGATTTTCATTCTGACAATTTTTTTGTCTCTTCAATTAGTGTTCCTGATTGAAGACTCTATGATTTTAGTAAGTTCAGTTGTCACAGATGCTTCTCTAATGTTCCATGATGCTTGTGGATGTTTCTAGTTCATTCTCTATTTTTTTGGCATGTACACATTGATCATTGTGCTTGTGCTCTGATATTTTCTCTTACGTGTTCATGCTTTACATGTTCTTGGCCAACAAGGTGTTGAAGCGTGTTGTGGATCTTCGAGGAGAAATTAATTGAAGTGTTTTTGTGTTGGAGATGTTGTTTTTGGTCTTCACTATGTTATGGCCAACCTTGGTTGATTCACATGAATAATCTTTATTTTTTTTGGGCCGACTGCTTGTAATTATTTTATTATCTTTTTGTGGCCAACTTATAGCGATGTAATTTCTTGTTGCAGATATATAAGAGTAATTTTTTGAAGAGTGAAAAGGGTGTGAATGTGAAGTGTATGAGTCATGTGTGTGAATAAATTTTAGATCATTTGAAGGTAGAGCACAGAGTGAAGAAGAGTGAAGAAGTGTTCATGTGCTTAACTGGAACTATAACCGGGCATTAGCAAATGTTATTTTCTTAGTTCAAATATGGATGGTTTTAATCTAAATCTTTCTGTAAGATAGTGTGTCTTCCTTAGGTAGTAAGCCTTGTTATATTTGAGCAATGAGCTCTAGGCAGTGTGATTGAATGCATGTGAATTCCCCATTCATATTTCCTTATACTTTTAATAGGGTATAATTTATGGATTGACCTCCACTATGGTTTTTCCCCTAACAGGGTTTCCATGTAAAAATCTTGGTGTTATGTGTGCTTTTGATGTGTTGTTAATTTATGATTTCATGATTAATGATTAGATCTGAGAATAGGGTTAATAAGTTGAATAAGTTTATGATTCAGTCACAACTCATTCACCCCCCTCTTAGTTGTCTACCCTTGAGTTGCCAACAATTGGTATCAGACCTTATGGTTCCTTGGAAGAAGTTTAACAACTTGAGGTGATCTGGGATGGCAACTTATAAGGATAGTCCTATATTTGATGGAACAAATTATTCCTTTTGGAAAGATCTAATGGGGTGCCATCTGAGATGCATTGGTGAACCCTACTAGAGCATTACAATATATATATATATATATATATATATATATGTTATTCCACAGAATGGTCCTACTACTTCTGTTGAGATCAAGGACGCTAAATATAATATCAGGGCTAAGGCGACATTGTTGAGTTCTTTAATTGGTACTGAGATGACAAATGTGATGGATCTAAAGAATTCTATGAGATATGGAAGAATTTGGAGACCTTGTATGAAGGTGATGCAAATGTGAAGATTGCTGAGCTACAAAGTCTGAAAGGAAAATATGAAAATTTAAAAATGGGTGATGATGAAAATGTTACTACTTTCATGCAAAGAGTAAATGAACTTGTGTGTGGTAACAGATGTCTTGGTGGACAAATAGAAAAATAAGATATTGTTGCTAAAGTGCTTATATCTTTACCTAATTCTTATAAAGTCAAGGCTAGTTCTATTGAAGAACTCTAAACTGTGACAAATGTTACCAAAGATATGTTGATTGGTATGCTTACTACTTTTGAGTTGAGTGAATTTGGTGATGCCCTTCCTAAGGTTGAATATGCATTTAAGGCTACTAATTTTGGAAGAGAAAGAAATTCAAGTATGAGGATGAAATGAAACAATTGGATGAAGAAGAAAGAGAGCTTGAAGAACTTGAAGCATTGATTGTGAAAAGAGAAGCTAGAGGACAAGGTAAGTATAAGGTAAAGTTTCCTATTAAATGTTTCTCTTGCAATAAGATAGGTCATTTTGCATCAAGGTGTCCTGAGAGAGTTTCCAAGCCAAGATTTAACAAGCCTAAATTCCAAAAGAAGTGTAACTATGTTGTTGATGAAGGTGTAATAGATAATGAATTTGATAGAGGAAATGCAAGTAAAGATGAATTTATGTTTATTTCTATCAAGGAAAATAATCCTATGTCTACTGAATCTTCTAGTTGTACAAATGTGGAGAAAGACCTAGTTGCTCGAGAAGAGAAAGATGAATGAGTAATTGATAGTGATTGTTCTCATCATATGATAGGAGATAAAAGTAAGTTTGTGAATTTGGAGAAGTATGATGGTGGTGTTGTGAGATTTGGTGATAACATAGTTGGTGTGATCCATGGAAGAGGATGCATTTATCTTGATGGTAAGCATAAAACTGATGATGTCTTGTATGTTGAATTTTTGAAGCATAATCTTTTGATTGTTGGTCAAATGGTTGATAAGGGATACAATCTTTATTTCATGGATGGTAAGTGCAAAATATTGGGAAATTCTAGAAATTTTAATGCATTAGGTACACAAAAAAAAGGTAATATCTTTCATCTAAATGCTGCAAGTAGAAGTTGTTTGATTGCTCAAGTTGATGAGAGTTGGTTATGGCATAGGAGAATGTGTCATGTTAACTTTGATAAAATTGTCAAGATAAGTTCCACTAAAGTTGTGAGAGATCTTTCTAAGATGATGAAACCTAGTAATGCCATATGAATAGAATGTCAATTAGGAAAGAAAAAAATAATTTCATTTCGAAGTAAACAAAAAAACTAAAATGGATTGTTGGAAATTATGCATACTAATTTATGTGGTCATGCTAGAACTAGAAGTTTACAAGGTTACAAATACTTCATGTTGCTTATTGATGATTATTCAAGGATGATGTGGGCTACTTTCTTATGGGAGAAATATGAAGCTCTAAAAAATTTCAAGATCTTTAAGGCTATGGTTGAGACAGAGACTACTTTGAAGATTAAGTGTCTGAGATTAGATAGAGGTGGAGAATTCACTTCCGATGAGTTTAATTCTTTTTGTGAAGAGCATGGAATAAAGAGACATTTATCTACACTGTAGAACCCTCAACAGAATGGAGTTGTGGAAAGGAAGAACAAAAAAATTATAGATGCAGCTAGAACCATGATGTTGGAAGGAAATGTGCCTCATATCTACTAGAGAGAAGCTATGAGCACTACTATGTACACACTTAACTAGGTACAAATCAAAGGTGATACTTGTAAAAATCCTTTTGAGCTATGGACTAGTCAAAAGCCTACTATTAGATATTTCAAAAAATTTGGAAGCAAGTGTTATATCAAAAGAGATAAAGATATAGGAAATTTTGATGCTAGGAGTGATGAAGGAATCTTTCTAGGTCACACTACTAAAAGTAAGGCCTACCAGTGTTATAAAAAAATATTGAAGAAAATGGTTGAAACTGAAAATGTTAAGGCGATGAAGAAATAACTGCACTATCTAGAACCTATGGATATGATTCTAATGATCAAAATGATAGTACAAGCAAAGGAAAGCAAGGTTAGACTGCAAGTCAAGTTCAAATCATTCTAGTGAATCAAGAAAATAAAGAAGAAGGAAAAACTGATGGAAGAATGAAATAGGGATTAGAAGAGCCTAAAGTTGAAGAACATTCTAAGAAGACTTTGAGGTATGTGAGATTGAATCATTCAAAGAATCGGATCATAGGTGATAAGAAAAAATGTGTCCAAACTAGGAGAAAAATTGTAGAAGAGTATTGTTTGATTTCAAAAAATGAGCCTAACAATGTGAATGAAGCATGCAAAGATGAGCATTGGGTTGAAGCAATGAAAGGGGAACTATAGCAAATTAAGAAGAATGATACATGGATTCTTGATCCCAGACCTAAGGATAAGAATGTAATTGGAACTAAATGGGTCTTTAGAAATAAATTGAATGAACAAGGTGAAGTGGTTAGAAACAAAGCAAGAATGGTTTGTAAGGGATATTCTCAAATGGAAGGTATTGATTTTGAAGAAACCTTTTCCCCTGTTGCTAGAATTGAAGTTGTGAGATTGTTTCTTGCTTATACTGCTTATAAAGACTACAAGGTTTATCAAATGGATGTCAAATCTACTTTTCAAAATGGAAAATTGGAAGAAGAGGTATATGTTGAGCAACTTGATGGAATCCAATTGATTGATCAAGAAGATATGGTGTGTCAATTGAAGAAAGCATTGTATGGTCTTAAGTAAGCCCCTAGAGCATGGTATGCTAGATTGGATAAGTACTTGGTGAAACTTGTATTCAACAAAGGTACTATTGATAGTAATTTGTATTTCAAGAATGATGATAAAGATTTGATTGTGGAAGTTTTTATTGATATGATCATATTTAGAGGAGATGACAGATTGTGCATGAATTTTTCTAATGAGTTGTAGAATTAATTTGAGATGTCAATGATTGGAGAGATGAAATTATTCTTGGGATTACACATTACTCAGTTAGATAAAGGGATTTTTATATCTCAGTCTAAGTATGTGAAGGAATTGCTTAAGAAATTCGGTATGGAAGACTCAAAGCTTGTTGGTACACCCATGGTGACCGAATGCAAGTTGAAAACTAATAATGATTCTCCAAAGGAAAATCAGACAAGATATAGATCAATGATTGGTGGATTTTTTTACTTGACTCAAACTAGGCATGATATCATGAATGTTGTATGTATTGTTACTAGATTTCAAGATGATCCTAAAGAATCTCATGTGACTATTGTGAAGAGAATTTTCAGATACTTGAAAGGGACAATTGATTTTGGTCTATGGTATCCTAAATATGATGGTATTACTTTGAGTGCCTTTACTGATGTTGATTGGGAAGGAGATGTGAATGATAGGAAAAGTACTAGTGGTGGAGCATTTTTCTTGGGAAAGAAGCTGATTTCATGGTTGAGTAAGAAGCGGAATGCTATTTATTTATCTACTGCAGAGGTAGAATACATTAGTGCTACTAATAATTGTACTCAAGTATTGTGGATGAAACATATGTTGAAGGATATAAGAGTTATGTATGATGAGCCTATTGTTATATTATGTGATAATTAAAGTGCTATTAAATTTTTTAAGAATTTGGTGCTACATTCAAAGACCAAGCATATATCTATAAAATTTCACTTTTTGAGAGAGAAGGTAAGTGAAAAGGAAGTTAGATTGGAGTATGTTCCTACTAAGGAGCAGATTGTAGATATATTTACAAATCTGTTGCCTAAGGATACTTTTGAGTACCTCAAAGGGAAGTTAGGGGTGATTACCCCTCCTAATCAGAACTAAGATGCATTGCATTGCATCAATCCATGCATTTCATGATCATATTTTGATTCGGATTGATGTTGTGGTGGTTGCTACTCAGGGGGAGTAGTCAGATGTTCAGATGTTTAGGTGTTCAAATATGTGGTTCAAAGCTTGTATTGAAGCGATCTTTGTCATTGATGTCAAAGGGGGAGAAGAGTAATGTGAAAAACAAACTGTTGATTATCTGGGGAGAAGAGCCTTGTGGGGAGAAGATCATGTGAGGGAAGAAAAGTCAGAACTTAAAGGAAGAGTAAGCATAGTTGTGTTGATGGTATTTTTCACATCTTGTGTTTCCATCAATGCCAAAAGGGGAGATTATTGGATGTTGTGGTTTTGTTGTTGATATGTGGTTTTCATTGATGTCAACACTATTAGCATTGTTGCATTAGAAGTTTTATTTATCGAGGATATTGAGAAAATTGTAATAAGAAGTGCTATAGGTTGTCAGTTGTGAAGTGAATTTCTTTCTATCGGTGTGTTTAGTATGTTGTTGTTCTGAGATTTTGGGCTAAAGGGTTTATTGTTGAGTATGTCTAGTCTAACCACATTGAGTTTCAGAGATCTGCATGAAGAGTTGATTGAGTTATGGTGATTTTCATTTTGATAGTTTTTGTCACTTCAATTAGTGTTCTTGATTGAAGATTCTATGATTTCAATAAGTTCAGTTGTCGTAGATGCTTCTCTAATGTTTCATGATGCTTGTGGATGTTTCTAGTTCATTATCTATCTTTGTGGTGTGTCCACATTGATCATTGTGCTCGTGATATGATATTTTCTCTTGTGTGTTCATATTTTTCATGTTCTTGGTCAACAAGGTGTTGAAGTGTGTTGTGGATCTTCGAGGATAAATTAATTGAAGTTTTTTAGTGTTGGAGATGTTTTCCATCTTCACTATGTTATGGCCAACCTTCGTTGATTTGTATGAATAATCTTTTTTTTTTTGGCCCAATTGCTTGTAATTATTTTATTATCCTTTTGTGCTTGACTTATAGCGATGTAATTTCTTGTTGCAAATATATAAGAGTGATTGTTTGAAGAGTGAAAAGGGTGTGAATGTGAATTCTATGAGTCTTGTGTGCAAATAAAGTTCAGATCATTCGAAGATAGAGCAAAGAGTGAAGAAGAGTGAAGAAGAGTGAAGAAGTGTTCATGTTCTTAACCAAAACAGTAACCAGACATTAGCATATGCTATTTTATCACTTCAAATCTGGATGGTTTTAATCCAAATCTTTCTGTAAGATAGTGTGTCTTCCTTGGGTAGTAAGCCTTGTTGTATTTGAGCAGTGAGCTCTAGGAAATGTGCCTGAATGCATGTGCATTCCCCATTCATATTTCCTTATACTTTTAATAGGGTATAATCTTGTGGATTGACCTCCACCATGGTTTTTCCCATAATAGGGTTTCCATGTAAAATTCTTGGTGTTATGTGTGCTTCTAATTTTTTGTTCATTTATTCTTTCATGATTAATGATCAAATATAAGAATAAGGTTAATAAGTTGAATAAGTTTATGATTTGGTGAAAACTGATTCACCCCCCCTCTTAGTTGTCTGCCTTTGAGTTTCCAACACCTGAAAAATTGAAGCAACTTGACTTGAAATGACATCATTAGTTTCCTTTCTCCACTCTTGCAGGGTTTTAATGTTATCATCATCCCTTACAATAGATGGGAGGAGATCGTGATTTGTTTCATGAAAGTTTTTGACCAATTCCCTGATCCTAGTCTCCAAAGGTTCTATGTTTCCCCCAAACTCCTTAATTTCATTTACAATTTGAATGGTGGGATTAAGCTTCTCAAGGGGGTCAACATCAATCTCAACTCTTGCAACTTGAGAATCCATGTCTCCATAAGTGAAATAGATTTCTCCTTATCATTGCCAAAATTATTTATAGTAGACTTCATGGAGGATTAGCTATCATGAATGTTGTTCGTCTATTAATAAACCCTCTATTTAAATGCTCCAAGACTATAGTGAAAATCTTCATATGACTGACAAAGATTTCCTTATTGTGATTGTCACATTTTTCTTTTTAATCACTTAGCTACTTAATTAACTCCTCCTTAATGGAACCTTCCTATGCTTGTGGTTCTTCTGATGTGTCTGAATCTACCACCAAAATGGGTACAATTCCCATATTGTATGGTACAATTTCCCATGAGGAACTTGTGGAAGGGGTATAATCAATAGGTGTTGGTTCATGTGAAGCAGTACAAGAGGCAACAACAATCCATTTTTTCTCTCCCAATTGTAAGTTTTGTAATTTCTCCCTCAATAATACTATCTCTATTTTCATCTACATATTTTGTTGTTCATTCTTCCCATAATCAACCAACCATTCATTGCATTGCTTCCTAAACTGCTCCTTCTCTACACTTACTCACTCCACTATGGATTTTGTAAACTGAGCAACATGTACTAACATTGTTGTTGCTTCAAGAGCTGATGCCTCTGACACTCTCTTTATTATTAAGCCTCCCCTATAGTCTGCTGCAGGATCTACAATGTTAGGCCTTCTTGTACTTGGAGCTAAGACTCATATAGCCATTGCATCCCACTACTCATTGAATGTAGATCCTTGAAATGTAATTGTAGCTTCCTCCTTTAAATTATAGAGAGTTATATCTCACCTTTTTATCGTATCAAAGGAAATGGTAGAGGCTAGATACAATTCTAGTAACAATGAAACACCATTATTCCTTATCATTGCTCTGCCTTCTACTATAGCCATTCCATGAATTTTTTCTTTCATTTCCTTTAGGACCTATGCTTGAATAGTTGCCTCAGGTAATTTTGGATGAATACTTCTATGCTTAGCCACAATAGTAACATATTCATCCTTCTTATCCCTATAGTAAAACTCCATAAAATCTTGGGATTTTACAAATGAAACATTATCCATAAATCTTGTGCATGCTTCCACCCTAACATCATAAGTATTGTTTATCCCAGTGAGGTTAGCCTTGCTTAACCTCATACCTAGTTGTTGCGGCATAATTATTGTCGATGGAGAAGGAATTCCCTATTGAATTTCCTGCTAGGATACCCAAATTTCTTCATCATATTCATCATCATCATAATCCACCAAACATGTTGATTTAACCTTTTTCTTTTTCAATGTTGGATATTTTGGTGGTGAGGCATGTTGTGATGGGGAATCAACATCCATAA